>CM038678.1:503034645-503265673 GCA_021605205.1 Aegilops longissima | reverse complement strand
CTCGTGTTCTTCCCCATTGTTGTCCTTCTCCGAGCTTGCTATCTCTCAATCCCTCCATGGTTTCTTGCTAGTTTTTGGGGAAAAGAGAGGAAATCTAGATCCACATTTCCACCAATCACTTTCTCCTCTATGTGAGGGGAACCCTTGGATCTAGTTCTTGGAGTTCTTGGTGTTCTCCTTCTTGTTCTTCCTCTCATTTTCCTCCCTAGCATTAGTTGCTTTGGTGGGATTTGAGAGAGAAGGACTTGGGCACGTGTGCCCTTGCCATTGCATTTGTGCATCGGTTTGAGTTCTCCACGGTGATACGTGGAAGTTACAAGTTGAGAAGCTTATTACTCTTGGGTGCTTGGTGCCCTTGAGCTTGTTCCTCTTGGTGCTTGGGCGCCCTAGACGGTTGGTGGTGTTCGAGCTCAATCATTGTGGTGTAAAGCTCCGGCAAGCGCCGGGTCTCCAATTAGGTTGTGGAGATCGCCTGAGCAATTTGACGGTTCCGTGACCGCCCCAAGGGTTGCCAAAGTGTACGGGTTGGTGACCGCCCCAAGGGTTGCCATTTGTGCAGGTTGGTGACCGCCCTCAAGGGTCCCTTAGTGGAATCACGGCATCTTGCATTGTGCGAGGGCGTGAGGAGATTACGTGGCCCTAGTGGCTTCTTGGGAGCATTGTGCCTCCACACCGCTCCAAACGGAGATTAGCATCCGCAAGGGTGTGAACTTGGATACATCGTCGCCTCCGCGTGCCTCGGTTATCTCTTACCCGAGCCCCTTTACTTATGCACTTTACTTTGTGATAGCCATATTGTTCTTTGTCATATATCTTGCTATCACATAGTTGCTTGTCTTGCTTAGCATAAGTTGTTGGTGCACATAGGTGAGCCTAGTTGTTGTAGGTTTTGTGCTTGACAAATTAACCGTTAGGTTTATTCCGCATTTGTTCAAGCCTAAACCGTAATTATTTTAAAGCGCCTATTCACCCCCCCCCTCTAGGCGACATCCTCGATCTTTCAGAAGGGTTTGACCATGATGGTTTCCTATTGATACTAGTAAGGTACACGTGCATTGCACGCATGAGATTTGGTAACAAAATTATGAATAAATACCACACTATAGAATGTAAGCTTTGAGTCATATATGTATGATGTAGATGTTCGTTTAATTCTTATAGTTCATCTCATCCAAAATCAACTATTTTTATAGAAAAATCCATTTTAAGATTCATGGACTTGTGCGAAAGCATAAATAAAAACAAAAGGTGACAATTAATTTATAAAAAAAATTGGGCAATTAAGATATGGAAGATTCTAGAGAACAAAGGAGAAGTGCTTGTGTTTTGAGGTTTCTGCATTATTCTTAAGTTCAACCATGGAGTCTTCTAGATTGTACATGTGGCAGAATCTGGTGGAATGTAGATGATATCCAACGGCCAGTAGTGCTCGGATTTGCCATCTTTGTACCGTCGGATTGGCTTCATCCAACGACCAACTTTCAAAGTTATTCGCAAACTATATAGGGGTATAGATATAGATGTGTCACATGCTAGACCAAATAAAGTTTGAGCGCATGTGTGGGACGACCTCCCCCCGCCGCTGCCTCGAAGTTGGGAAACTGACATCGTACGTATTGAACCAGGCTTGGAGTCGGGTACGGTGTTCGGTTTGTAATGTAGTTGGTGGCCACTTGAAGTTGTGCATTTGGGATTTAAACACATCACACACCACCGTACCCATACATATTTTTGGGCCGCATGCAGTGTATACAAGGTCTTCTGATCAACCATGTCTCCCTTGTGCGGTTTTTTGTGAAGACACACATATATTGGCATGACCGGTTTTTCAATAAAAGTATTTATTGAACAACTGACCTATGAAATCCAATATGGGGAAAAATCCTCCATATCGGTAGACAAAACCTTGATACAAGAAGCCAGTAGCTTTACAATATTACAGGGGTCGGACTGGATATGCCCAACCAATTATTAGAACACGCCAATAATTATACATGATGGCGGATATGGCACAAAGGTGTGGGGTGGAAATACTACTGACTCGAAGTATGCGTGGTTGGTGGAATAACACAGCGGAGTGGTTAATAAATCTACTGCACTGGCGGCTCATCGAGTGTCGAGGTGAGGCTCGATGAATTTATTTGGGTAGCGGAAGCGGATATATCACCCTAGACGGGGAGATCACAATCTCGAATAGCATGGGATCAAATTTATTTACGCGCGCTCTAAGGGGTGCCCTCGGTCCCAACCGGAAACACCCATGCCCCCTGACCGGATGAAAGGCTTTAATCCAGGGCCATGGAACCTTCATCCCGGCCTCTCGATTTGGTGTGTACCAGAAGTGGTTTGCAACCTATTGCCGTATCCCTTGCGGGAAACAGGTGGTAGTACGGAGGGGAAGACGGACGGGAATCTGACCGATTTAGGTTGACACTGGGTCAATGATATGGCATAAGCCTGGCATGCTACAACACTGCCATCTTACCCATACTCATGCCAACTCATGGCCATGCAACAAGTTTCCAACAACTCATGGATTTACCGAGCTCATTTGCCACGAGGCTCACGAGATAAACTATAATCGAAATGCTCGTGAACATGCCATGATACAAAAATAATGCAAACATGCTCAGACACTCATCATATCAAAAGTTCAAACTTTGCTTGCCTGGTTCGGAGTAGTCGGGGTCTAGCTCGGCGAAGTTCGCGGTTCCGTCACCTCCTTCGGTATCTACGGTACACAAAAATACACACGCTAACGTAAATACCGTGGGGTACAGAAAGTTGATCCAAATATTTTTCAAATAAATATGATAAAAAACTAGAGAAAAAATTGAAGAGGACAGAAAAAGAATCACTCAAAAATTCCTTTCTGTTAAAAAGTTATAAGGGTTTTAACCCAAGGACCCATCTATAATGAAACAGAAAACTTCCAGGGGGCTTTGCAGAAAAGTCCAGAAAAACGGTTCAGAGTGGAAGCGTATTTTCCAAAGTACGCTTTCAGTAAACGAATCAAAAAAACAAAGGAGAGGCTGATGAGCGGGTCCCACCCGTCAGGTTTGAAATTTCAAACGAGGGAGTCGGGGCTCGTCGGCGCCCGAGAGCCGCGGTGGTCGCCGGCGGCGATCCACGGCGAGGCAGGGAGATCGGAGAGTACCTCCGTGTTCAGGGCGCCATTCCGCGTCTGTGGGAGGTGGTGGTGGTCGCCGGCGAGTACCACATCGGCGGCGACGCTTGCTCCGGCGGACGGCGATTCGGGTGGTCGTGGACCTCGTCGGAGAGAGCTGCGGAGGGGGTTAGACTCGCGATAGCATGAGAAGGTATCTGACGAGGTTAGGGCGCCGGAGATGACCTCACCGGAGTGAATCACGGTGGAGGCCGAGGCGGAACGAAGTGGCCGGATTCGGGGAAGGAGAGCTCCTCGTGGCCCTTCCAGGGACTTGGCGAGGTCTGGAGAGGTAGAGGAGGTGTGCGGGGGCGAGAGCAAGCTCGGGGTGCTATATATAGCCGCCCCGAGGCGGTTGCCGAGAATGGGGTTCTCCGGCGAGGTGATTACGGCGGCGCTGTGGTTGCACGGGAGGGTTCAGAGGTTGAGCGTCGTCGTGGGTGTTCCCTGGTTACGTTTAGGTGCTAACCGCGTCGGGATTTGGTTGCTTAGGGGGAGCTCGACGGAACGGGGCAGCGCGGGCCCGTCGGCGGTAGGGAGCATGCTCTGTGCGTGCCGTGCCACGGCGACGGTGCTGCATGCGTGCGCTGGCGAGGAAATGGCCACGCGGAGCCACCAGGGGGTTTGGGCGGCGCCGAACGGCGTTATGCCGCCGTTCTGCTCCCTGTCGGCCGCTACGGTGGTTCGACCACCGCAAGACACGCCGGCGCAGGCGGGCCAGGGTGCCACCGACGCCAGGAACGCGCCAAGCACGCGTGTGAGGCTCCGGACAAGCAAGCTAGGCCGTGAGCAACGTGCCAAGTGCAGTGTGAGCATGTGACTGAATTTCTGACGAAGATCGACACTGAAACTCTGAACTTAACTGAAGATGAACAGAAATAGTGCATGCAAGGTGTTCGACAGAATGTTCTAGGCATGTAGGGATTTTTCCTTGAGCTGGTTTTTGGTGGAGGGGCCTCTCATTGCATCTAGAGGCTGCCTGAATATTTGTGGAATTTTTGGAGTAGTGTAGATATGAATTTCACCAAATTTGGCAAATCTGGTCCAAACTTGCAAAGACTATAATTTGAAATTTTTGAACAGAAGAGGAGTGGATCTTGATAGTTCTAGGTTGTGGGTACCAAGGACTATCCAAGGGAGTTGGTTTGAGGTCAAAACTCAAATGCATTAAGGTACTTGCTTTGCAAATTACCTAGGCTCAAAATAATAGACAGAAAAGATTTGGGAGAGAATTAAATGAAATAAAAAATTCAGAAGAGGGTTGAACTAGTTGAGACAGAATGTTTGGATTGCCAAAAGTGGAAGGAGATATATTTGGGAAGATTTTACCATGTGGTGCATGGCCACATCATGAATGATTTCAAATATGGGAGAGGATGAAAAACTCCTAGAGTTTCTTTTTGAAAGAAAATAAACTTCAAAGATTTTTCTTGAATTCTTGAGAAGAGGGCAATCAGAAGAAAAATTTAAAAACCAAACACCAGAGTTGAAGGAGATGCAAAAGTAAAATATTTGCCAGAGGGAAAAAGCTTTTGATAGAGATTTTTTGGAAGGGTTTTGGAGACCTCCTTCAAATCCAACAAAATTTTGAAGAAAACCAAAGGAAAAATTTTGGAGTGTCACAACACCTACCCCCTTAGGAAAAATCTCGTCCCCGAGATTCCAGTTGATCCTCAAATAATTGTGGGTGCTCGCCAAGGAAATCCTCTCTTTCCCAAGTGGCTTCACTCTCGGTGTGGTTGCTCCTTCGAACTTTGAAGAACTTGATGGTTTTCTCGTCGGGTTCTCCTTTTCGACTCTTCCAAGATTTTTATCGGATGCTCCCGACACGTAAGGTCTGGTTGCATGTCAATGTTTTATGGGGTACTTGTTTCTCGGTTGCTTACGCACTTCCTCAATTGGGAGACGTGGAATACGTCGTGGATGTCGGATAATTCTTGGGTAAGTCTAGCTGGTAGGCCACCGTGCCTCTTCGTGCTACTATGCGTAAAGGTCCGATGAATCTTGGTGCTAGCTTCCTTTAATCTTGAATCGGTGCAGGCCTCTCATAGGGGATACTCGAGGTACACAAATTCACCGGGTTCAAAATGGACTCCATGATGCTTCGATCGTAATAACTCTTTTGTCGACTTTGGGCTGTCTTGAGTCGGTCCTTAATTACCTTGACTTTATCTTCACCTCTCCGAGCAGGTCTGGGCCAAGATATGACTGTCTCCGGCTTCCGACCAATTTAGCGGGTACGACATCTTCGTCTGTCTGAGCTTCAAATGGTGCCATTTGCAGGTTGGATGATAGCTGTTGTTATATGCGAATTTTATGTATGGTAAGCTCTCCTCCCAACTGGTCCCATAGGTGAGTACACATGCTCTCAAAGATATCTTCTAGAATCTGGTTTACTCACTCGGTTTGCCCATCCGTCTGGGATGGTATGCGGTCTTGAATGCCAGCTGAGTTCGAGCTTGTTGTAAGTGATCCCAAAACCGGAGACGAATTGAGTGCCTCTCGTCCGAGATTATTTTCTTTGGGACTCCATGTAAGCAAACGACACGGGAGAGGTAGAGCCTAGCAAGCTTCGAGTGGTGTGTGTTGTCTTCACGGGATGAAGTGTGCTACTTTAGTCAGTCTATCAGTGATGACCCATATGGCATCATGTCCGTGTCGTGACCGAGGTAGCCCAACAATAAAATCCATTCCAATCTCGTCCCGTTTCCACTCGGGTATCTTATTTGGTTGCAATAGCCCGGCCGGTTTCTGGTGCTCGGCCTTGATGCATTGACAAGAGTCACAACATGCAATAAACGTGGCTATGTCTCTTTTTATACCATGCCACCAAAATGTTTCCTGAAGATCTTTGTACATTTTTGTTCCTCCAGGATGGATTGAATACGGGGCGGTGTGGCCTTCAGCCAGGATTTGCTGTTTAAGGTCATGGATATTTGGTACGCAAAGCCTATTCCCGTACCACAATATTCCTTGCTCATCATTAATGAATTTTGAGGCCTTGCCCAACTTCATCTTCCGTTTTATGCCTTCAATGCTGGGGTGTCCATGTTGAGCCTCTTTAACCTTCTCTATCAGGGTAGGCTGTAATTCTATGTTTGACACACTGCCTTCGTTGACCACCATCAGATTGAGCTTTGTGAATTCTTGCTGGAATTCAGGTCTTAAGTCTGGCATGCTGTCTTTGTTCGGACTGGGGTTCCGACTCAGAGCATCTGCTACAACATTTGCTTTGCCTGGGTGGTAGTGGATCCCAACATCATAATCCTTTACTAATTCCAAGCAGTGTCGCTGCCGTAAATTTAGTTCTGGTTCTATGAAAATATACTTGAGGCTTTTGTAGTCCGTGTATATTTCACAACAATTACCAAGTAAAAAGTGTCTCCATTCCTTGAGTGCATGAATCACTGCTGCTAATTCCAGGTCATGTGTAGGATAATTTTCCTCATGTTTGCGAAGTTTTCGAAACATATGCATAACCTTGCCTTCTTGCATCAATACGCACCGAGGCCTTTACGAGATGCGCCACAAAATACCTCAAAATTTTGTGTATATCGAGGCACAATTAGCATTGGTGTTGTCGCCGATTCCTCTTCGTTCCTCGAAACTTTTCTCGCAAGCTTCGGTCCATTCAAACTTCCTGTCTTTCTTGAGTAGTTGCGTCATTGGCTTTGCTATGGTGGAGAATCCTTCAATAAATCTTCGGTAGTATCCTGCCATACCCAAGAAACTTCGTACATCCGTCACGCTGGTGGGCGGCTTCCAGCCAAGTACGGCCTTGACTTTTTCCGGGTCCACGGCGATACCTTCTTGAGTCAGTACGTGGCCCAGAAAACCTACTTGCCTTAGCCAAAATTCACACTTGCTGAATTTAGCGTACAATTGATGTTTCCTGAGTTCTCCTAGTACAATTCGGAGATGTTCAGCGTGCTCCTCTGGTGTTTTGGAGTATACCAGAATATCATCGATAAATACCACAACAAACTTATCCATAAACTTCATGAATACTTTGTTCATGAGGTGAACAAAATATGCGGGGGCGTTTGTAAGTCCGAATGGCATTACGGTGAACTCGTACAATCCGTATCTGGAGGTGAAAGCTGTCTTGGGAATATCTTTGGTTCGTACTTTCAGTTGATGGTATCCCGATCTGTCACGCCCAATATGCGACCCTATCCAAAAGGAACTCGACGGTCCCACCAAGGATAGACCCGCATATTGAAACGCTTTTGCAAGGTGGATATCATTACATCAACATTACATAATAGTGGGGATACATACATAAGGCACAAATGCCACAAGAATACATCAACAACATATACAAGACCGACATCCGACTACGGATGAATCATAAACAGAAGCTCAAACAACATCCACCCTGCTAGCCCAGGCTGCCGACCGAACCTATCCCCGATCAAGAAGAAGCGAGAAGAAGAACTCCAAGACAAGCAAACATCTCTCACGTCATGATCATCGCAAACCGGTACCTGCAACTGGTGGTGTAGTAATCGGTGAGCCACGAGGACTCAGCAATCCCATTACCATGTGTATCAAGACTAGCAAAGCTTAATGGGAAAGGAAGGGGTAAAGTGGTGAGGTTGCAGCAGCGACTAAGCATGTATGGTGGCTAACATACGCAAATGAGAGCGAGAAGAGAAACAAAGGAACGGTCGTCAACTAGTAATGACCAAGAAGTGATCCTGAACTCCTACTTACGTCAGGCATAACCCAGAAACCGTGTTCTCCTCTCGATCAACCCCGAAAAGAGACACTCACGGTTACACACACGGTTGGTGTATTTTAGAAGTGTTTACTTCAAGTTTACTACAACCGGATATTAACAAATTCCCATCTGCCACATAACCGCGGGCACGGCTCTCGAAAGTTTATACCCTGCAGGGGTGTCCCAACTTAGCCCATGATAAGCTCTCGCGATCAACGAAGGATATTCCTTCTCCCCGGGAAGACCCGATCAGTCTCGGAATCCCGGCTACAAGACATTTCGACAGTAATAAAACAAGACCAGCAAAGCCGCCCGGATGTGCCGACAAATCCTGATAGGAGCTGCACATATCTCGGTCTCAGGGCACACCGGATTGTCCAAACTTCCGGTAGGCGAACCCAGAGTTGCCCCTGGTGGCCACCGGCGGCTGACGGTTTGGACCAGCACTCACGACGAGCACTGGCCCTGGGGGGGTAAAATAAGATGACCCTTGGGCTCCGAAAACCCAAGGGAAAAGGGCTAGGTGAGGCAAATGGTAAAATCAATGTTGGGCCTTGCTGAAGGAGTCTTATTCAAAGCGAACTGTCAACGGGGTCCCATAAATCACCCGACCGCGTTAGGGACGCAAAATCCGGGAACATAATACCGATATGACGGAAACTAGGGCGGCAAGAGTGGAACAAAACACCAGGCATAAGGCCGAGCCTTCCACCCTTTACCAAGTATATAGATGCCTTAATAATATAAGAGATATTGTGATATCCCAACCAAAATCCTGTCCACCATGGAGCAATCTTCAACTTCAGCTGCAACTAGCAACGCTATAAGAGGGGCTGAGCAAAGCGGTAACATAGCCAAACAACGGTTTGCATAGGAGGTTAGAGGCTGACATGGCAATTTGGGATGGCTTGATAAACAGGTAATAGGTAGCGCAGCATAGCGACTAGAACGAAGCAACTAGCATAGCAATGATAGTAGTGAGATCCAGGGTAGCGGTCATCTTGCCTGAAATCCCGCAAGGAAGAAGAACGAGTCCATGAAGAAGATGAAGCCACGAAGACGAACCAAGCGTAGACGAACGAATCCTCACGATCGCAACGAAACAGGAACTAACAAGAAGAAGCACACAACATAGTAAACACTCCACATGAACAAGGCATGATGCACAACCAAGCATGATGCATGACAAAGCTACATGAAGCTACTCATGGCAAGAGATGATGCAAACAAGAGCAACACATCAAAGCAAGTTTAAATGAGGCCGGGAACAACATAGAACAATTCCGGTAAGTCCTCATAAGCAAATTTCGAAATTGTTCCAGAACTGAATAACTTTATGTCCAAGTTGTTAAACAGCAAGTTAAGATGCACCATGATGATCTACACGTAATTCTAGTCAAGTTACATATAAAGTTCATTAAATTCGGAGCTACGGCCTAGAAGATATGAGCAAAACAAGTTAAACAAGGCATTGATGCAAAATGCATACAAACATCAAGCAAACACCTCAAAACATGGATACAACATGATAATATGAAACTATATGCAAAAACAAGCAAGTTTCATATAGAGCACACTCAAAACGGAGCAACGGTTCAACACATACACACAATACAAGTTATAGCAACAATCTGTCCAAAACAGCAACTAGGCATATTGCAAGCACCAAAACAACATGCTACAGGACCTCAACAAGAAAACAAAAGGCATGGCCATGATGTACAGGTAAATCATGACAAAACATGAACACTGAGCTATCTCCAGAAATCACTATAACATGCTCAAAATGACATGGCAAGATTGCAAATAATAACAGTTTCAAACTTATCAGGAAATAACATTAGGTTGCAATGTTTAGAGCTGTCAAACAACATGTTACAGGAACTTATCATGGCAAAAAAAAAGGCATGGAATGATACTACTAAATGCATAGAACAAAAGTCCTTTACTGACCATAAGCCAAAAAGGATCAGAAGATATGATGGCACCCATGTAAACATAGCAAGTTATATTACAGATTCATACATGGCAGGAACAACAATAAGTAGGCATGTTGGTGATCTTGAACCACTCACCACAGAGCAATACATGGCATGGCAAGGCAACTCACAGTAAGAAGACATGGCATAGAAGCTATACATGGCAGGAACAACATCATAGCATACACGGATCAACTACAACAACCTTGGCAAAATTGAATAACATGTAAACAACCTGCCAGGAAACATTTTATAGCACAAGTAGAGCTCGATTGACTCAAGCTATGGCACTCCATAATTGCAAACAAGGGCATGGATGGATAGAGCATAACCATATGTTCAAAACATCCTTACTGAAGTAACTCAAAATGAGCATGGATCTCTCGGTAGCATCAAGCTTACATGGCATAAAAATATCAGCAGAACAGGGGCTGAAATCAACAACATCATGAAGCCTAGTTTGCATGCTTGTGCTAGTCACCACAGAGATCACAAAAATACATCGCATACACCCCTGTAAAGATGGCATGGCATATTACAAAACACATGTAGGACTCAAGTTCATAGGGTGCACACATCAATCATGGCAAAAATGACAAATCATCAAGTTGTAACAGTTTCAACAGATTAACATCACATAGCACTATTGCAACGAAGATTCAGGCATCAACATGAGCTCGAATGTAAATGATGCAATGGAATGAAATGAAGTACTCGTCGAGACGAACAATTTGACATATTGTACACACGAAACGGAGCAGTATGCAATAAGTTATGATGCGATTAAAATGCATACAAAATACTAGAATCTGGGGACTTAGCCGATTTCTAAAAAAAACCAACGAGCGCTAAATAACCATTAGACGCACGGGGCGGAGTTTAAGCACTGCTCACCATGGGCTGCGGCCCAGGACGCGGAAGGAGGTGGGCCGGAGGAGATGGGCCGCGGGGAGGTGCTGGCCCATGCGGGGTCAACGCGGGCGCTGGATCGGGCTCCTCCCGATCCGCAAGGCGGCGGCGATGACGGGAGTGGCCGGCGGCGGCGATGGCGGCGGCGGGGCGGGCGCGCGGAGGAGGACCGGGCGGCGACGGGAGAAGGCGGCGGAGCGGGCGGCGCCAGCGTGGTCTCCGGGACGGCGGCGGAGCTTGCCGGGCGACGGGTGGCGGAGGGCGGCGCCGACGGGCGTGGCCGGCGAGGGCGAAGGGCGCCGCGTCTCGCGCCATGGAGGCGGCGGCGCTTGGCGACCCGGTCGCGGGGCCGGATCTGGGCCACGGCGGCATCGGGGCGCGCTGGTCGGCGGCGGTGACGTGTCGCGCCGGATTGGCCGGAGCGGCGGCGGGTGGTGGTGGAGCGGACATGTCCGGCAATGGAGGAAGAAGGAGCTAGGGTTAGGGGGGATTTTCATCCGCGAATTTGGACAGGAGGCACATATTTATAGGTAGAGGGAGCTAGGAGAGTCCAAATGAGGAGCGGTTTTCGGCCACGCGATCGTGATCGAACGGCGGAGAGCATAGAGGGGAGTTTGCTGGGCTTTGGGCCACTTTGGAAGGGGTGTTGGGCTGCAAGACAAAGAGGGCTTTTACGGTTACCCGGTTAACCGTTGGAGTATCAAACGACCTCCAAATGATCCGAAACTTGACAGGCGGTCTACCGGTGCTATACCAAGGCCGCTTGACAAACCTCGGTCCATTCCGAGACCGTTTAACACCCGCACACGAAAAGAGGCAAAAGGGGGCGCCGGGAGACATAGGAGTGCCGGATTGCAAAACGGACAACGGGGAAAATGCTCGGATGCATGAGACAAACATGTATGCAAATGCGATGCACATGACAACATGATATGAAATGCAGATGATGACATGGCAAAGTGCAACACGCAAGCACATGACATGGCAAAGACGACGAATAACTGGCAGACACCTGGCGCATCGAATCCGGGGCGTTACAACACTCCTCCACTAACAAGAGATCTCGTCCCGAGATCTTAGGACCAAGACGGAAGAGAAAGAGGAAGAGGCGAAACAAGAACTCAAGATAAGAAGCAAAGAATCGAGAGCACTAGAGAAGACGAGGGGAACGACGAGAATGACGAGAATCGAAAGCTCACGGAATCAGATAGACCATGAAAACACTCGTTCTAACCGGAGTGGCTAGAATGAGAAAAAGAAACGAATAAGACTGAAAGAATTTCGGTAGAACTCTGATTGAACATGGAAAGAATAGAACATGAACTTAAGAAGATGTAATGAAACTTGATGAACTCTTGAAGAATGAATTAAATCATGAAGAACCACCGTGAAGAACTCCGGTAACAAAAAGGATGATGAGATAGAATGAAGGAAGAAAGAATAAGATGAGCCTTGCGGTGATTTAGATGGATGTTTCGACAAAATGGCCGAGGGCATTTGAACTCCGGAAAAGAAAAGACGAACGACTTAGATCCGAGAAAATCACTCATCACGAACAATCTCCAAAGAAAGAATTAATCAACTTGACCACGATGAAATGAGAATAAGAATTATGTTATACTTATCCTCCACCAATTAAATTGATGAGAAGCAATGGATTTGCATACTACTTATTCTTGATGAAAAGGATTGAGAAGTGACATATAGCAAACTTGAGAAGGACTTCATGAATCACCGGCAGGTTGAAAAGAACGAATGGATTAATATGATAATCAAGGAAAAGAATCTTGAACGAACCATCGTAAGAATTCGAAAATGACTGCCGAAAGAGAAATAATCACCGGGAAGAATTAGAAGAACAAATATGCTCGAGGGGATTTAGATGCAAAAGGACAAGGAGATCATCAGCTGACTAAAAATACACTTGAACGGAGCACCGGGATAATTAGAGGACGATAGCTGGAATGATGAGGGCGAAGAATTCTTCTGGAATGATGGCCTCCGAAAAACAACTGCTGACAAACTCCGGATGGTTGAGAAAAGAATATCTGACAAATGGAATAATTCGAGAGGATGATATGAAGGTAGAACCATGAATCTTCGGGAGGACGGACAAGGTTTAGAGGAAAACTCTTCTTCGGTCTTCAAATGATGACGATAAACACCACCAAAATTGTTAAGGCACTCCGGGGGAACGAAAAGCGAAGAGGTTGAGCCAACAATGAAATGATTTGAAATCGATCTTGAAAAGGCATCTGACTGATGAAATTCATTCTTATGTCACACTTGAAAAGAATTTGGGAATAACTCCGGGGAATTAGAAGAGTCAGGTAAGATCCTGGGAAAAGACCTGTGGGTTAGGGCCCACTGAATAGATAACACCGTCGGAAAGGATTGTTGAACAGATAGATGATGCACCAGAAGAACTGAAATATTTGAATGAGGTGACAACCTCGAATTAATTGGAACACAGACGAATCTCCTGAGATGTCTTCATCACTCCGGAAGGATAAACTGGCGAGAGGCGAACGAGCAGGGAAAACACTTGAGCTGAGGAAAAGAATATGATCAACCCGAAAAACTTGAATTGAGTGCACCGGAAAAGAAAGAGATGAAGAATGTCGTACAAAACGAGAATTCACCGGTTGAAATAATTGAGGGAAGACTGAAGAGGCTCCACACGAATGGAATTGATGGTCGGAAGAAACTCGAACTGCGGGAATAATAGGGTGGGAGGGCGGGAAAACAAAGACAACTTGGAAGGGGAAACCGACGAATATCTTGAAGAGAAAACACCAGTTGAAATCATTGAGGAAAGAAAGCAAATACTTCGCACGAGTAGAAGGATACTCAATAGCGGACTCCGGTTCCGAGAGGAAGAAGGGAGGGCGGGTGGGAAAAACAAGGACAACATCGGACAAGGAAAAACAACGACGTCGGAGGAAGAACTGAGGATTGAACTTGGCAAAGATGAAGATGGTCGAGTCAACTTGACGAGAAATGCACCGGATGAAAAGAGCTGAGGGCCAACGATCGAAAAACCAACTGCGTGATCCTAAAGAAAATTTGAAGGGGAAGAGAAGTAATTCAAAACACCTACGTCAAGATTCCTGACCAGAGCGACGAAGGGGCAGAGGAGTAAAAAGAATTCCTACTCTCCGATATAACTAGACTCAGAAAACAGTTTTGTTCTAGACTCAACAACGGCCAAACTACACGATCAATCAAGGGGGCTCCTAAGGTCGGTCGAGGCTCTGATACCAACTTGTCACGCCCAATATGCGACCCTATCCAAAAGGAACTCGACGGTCCCACCAAGGATAGACCCGCATATTGAAACGCTTTTGCAAGGTGGATATCATTACATCAACATTACATAATAGTGGGGATACATACATAAGGCACAAATGCCACAAGAATACATCAACAACATATACAAGACCGACATCCGACTACGGATGAATCATAAACAGAAGCTCAAACAACATCCACCCTGCTAGCCCAGGCTACCGACCTGGAACCTATCCCCTGATCGAAGAAGAAGCAGAAGAAGAACTCCAATACAAGCAAACATCGCTCTCACATCATGATCATCGCAAACCGGTACCTACAACTGGTGGTGTAGTAATCTGTGAGCCACGATGACTCAGCAATCCCATTACCATGGGTATCAAGACTAGCAAAGCTTAATGGGAAAGGAAGGGCTAAAGTGGTGAGGTTGCAGCAGCGACTAAGCATGTATGGTGGCTAACATACGCAAATGAGAGCGAGAAGAGAAACAAAGGAACGGTCGTCAACTAGTAATGACCAAGAAGTGATCCTGAACTCCTACTTACGTCAGGCATAACCCAGAAACCGTGTTCTCCTCTCGATCAACCCCGAAAAGAGACACTCACGGTTACACACACGGTTGGTGTATTTTAGAAGTGTTTACTTCAAGTTTACTATAACCGGATATTAACAAATTCCCATCTGCCACATAACCGCGGGCACGGCTCTCGAAAGTTTATACCCTGCAGGGGTGTCCCAACTTAGCCCATGATAAGCTCTCGCGATCAACGAAGGATATTCCTTCTCCCGGAAGACCCGATCAGTCTCGAATCCGGCTACAAGACATTTCGACAAGAATAAAACAAGACCAGCAAAGCCGCCCGGATGTGCCGACAAATCCTGATAGGAGCTGCACATATCTCGGTCTCGAGGCACACCGGATTGTCCAAACTTCCGGAGGCGAACCCGAGTTGCCTGGTACACCGGCGGTCGACGGTTTGGACCAGCACTCACGACGCAGCACCGCCCTGGGGGTAAAATAAGATGACCCTTGGGCTCCGAAACCCAAGGAAAAGGGCTAGGTGAGGCAAATGGTAAAATCAATGTTGGGCCTTCTTTGAAGGAGTCTTATTCAAAACGAACTGTCAAGGGGTCCCATAAATCACCCGACCGCGTTAGGGACGCAAAATCCGGGAACATAATACCGATATGACGGAAACTAGAGGCGGCAAGAGTGGAACAAAACACCGTGCATAAGGCCGAGCCTTCCACCCTTTACCAAGTATATAGATGCCTTAATAATATAAGAGATATTGTGATATCCCAACCAAAATCCTGTCCACCATGGAGCAATCTTCAACTTCAGCTACAACTAGCAACGCTATAAGAGGGGCTGAGCAAAGTGGTAACATAGCCAAACAACGGTTTGCATAGGAAAGGTGTCAAAGGTTAGAGGCTGACATGGCAATTTGGGATGGCTTGATAAACAGGTAATAGGTAGCGCAACATAGCGACTAGAACGAAGCAACTAGCATAGCAATGATAGTAGTGAGATCCAGGGTAGCGGTCATCTTGCCTGAAATCCCGCAAGGAAGAAGAACGAGTCCATGAAGAAGATGAAGCCACGAAGACGAACCAAGCGTAGATGAACGAATCCTCACGATCGCAACGAAACAGGAACTAACAAGAAGAAGCACACAACATAGTAAACACTCCACATGAACAAGACATGATGCACAACCAAGCATGATGCATGACAAAGCTACATGAAGCTACTCATGGCAAGAGATTATGCAAACAAGAGCAACACATCAAAACAAGTTTAAATGAGGCCGGGAACAACATAGAACAATTCCGGTAAGTCCTCATAAGCAAATTTCGAAATTGTTCCAGAACTGAATAACTTTATGTCCAAGTTGTTAAACAGCAAGTTAAGATGCACCATGATGATCTACACGTAATTCTAGTCAAGTTACATATAAAGTTCATTAAATTCGGAGCTACGGCCTAGAAGATATGAGCAAAACAAGTTAAACAAGGCATTGATGCAAAATGCATACAAACATCAAGCAAACACCTCAAAACATGGATACAACATGATAATATGAAACTATATGCAAAAACAAGCAAGTTTCATATAGAGCACACTCAAAACGGAGCAACGGTTCAACACATACACACAATACAAGTTATAGCAACAATCTGTCCAAAACAGCAACTAGGCATATTGCAAGCACCAAAACAACATGCTACAGGCCCTCAACAAGAAAACAAAAAACATGGCCATGATGTACAGGTAAAGCATGACAAAACATGAACACTGAGCTATCTCCAGAAATCACTAGAACATGCTCAAAATGACATGGCAAGATTGCAAATAATAACAGTTTCAGACTTATCAGGAAATAACATCAGGTTGCAATGTTTAGAGCTGTCAAACAACATGTTACAGGAACTTATCATCGCAAAAAAAAGGCATGGCATGATACTACTAAATGCATAGAACAAAAGTCCTTTACTGACCATAAGCCAAAAAGGATCAGAAGATATGATGGCACCCATGTAAACATAGCAAGTTATATTACAGATTCATACATGGCAGGAACAACAATAAGTAGGCATGTTGGTGAGCTTGAACCACTCACCACAGAGCAATACATGGTATTGCAAGGCAACTCACAGTAAGAAGACATGGCATAGAAGCTATACATGGCAAGAATAACATCATAGCATACACGGATCAACTACAACAACCTTGGCAAAATTGAATAACATGTAAACAACCTGCCAGGAAACATTTTATAGCACAAGTAGAGCTCGATTGACTCAAGCTATGGCACTCCACAATTGCAAACAAGGGCACGGATGGATAGAGCATAACCATATGTTCAAAACATCCTTACTGAAGTAACTCAAAATAAGCATGGATCTCTCGGTAGCATCAAGCTTACATGGCATAAAAATATCAGCAGAACAGGGGCTGAAATCAGCAACATCATGAAGCCTAGTTTGCATGCTTGTGCTAGTCACCACAGAGATCACAAAAATACATCGCATACACCCCTGTAAAGATGGCATGGCATATTACAAAACACATGTAGGACTCAAGTTCATAGGGTGCACACATCAATCATGGCAAAAATGACAAATCATCAAGTTGTAACAGTTTCAACAGATTAACATCACATAGCACTCTTGCAACGAAGATTCAGGCATCAAGATGAGCTCAAATGTAAATGATGCAATGGAATGAAATGAAGTACTCGTCGAGGCGAACAATTTGACATATTGTACACACGAAACGGAGCAGTATGCAACAAGTTATGATGCGATGAAAATGCATACAAATTACTGGAATCTGGGGACTTAGCCGATTTCTAAAAAAAACCAACGAGCGCTAAATAACCATTAGACGCACGGGGCGGAGTTTAAGCACTGCTCACCATGGGCTGCGGACCAGGACGGGGAAGGAGGCGGGCCGGAGGAGATGGGCCGCGGGGAGGTGCTGGCCCATGCGGGGTCAACGCGGGCGCTGGATCGGGCTCCTCCCGATCCGCAAGGCGGCGGCGACGACGGGAGTGGCCGGCGGCGGTGATGGGCGGCGGCGGGGGGGCGCGGCCAAGGAGGACCGGCGGCGACGGGAGAAGGCGGCGGAGCGGGCGGCGTCGGTGTGGTCTGGGGCGGCGGCGGAGCTTGCCGGCGACGGGTGGTGAGGGCGGCGCTGGCCAAGGGCCGTGGCGGCGAGGGCGAAGGGCGCCTCGGCGCCCGCTGGAGGCGGCGGCCCGGCGACCCGGTCGTGGTCTGGATCTGGGCCATGGCGGCCTCTCGGCGCTGGTCGGCGGCGGTGACGTGTCGCGCCGGATTGGCCGGAGAGCGGCGGTGGCGGTGGACGGACATGTCCGGCGCCGGCGGACGTCGTCGCATGGAGGAAGAAGGAGCTAGGGTTAGGGGATTTTCATCCGCGAATTTGGACGGAGGCACATATTTATAGGTAGAGGGAGCTAGGAGAGTCCAAATGAGGAGCGGTTTTCGGCCACGCGATCGTGATCGAACGGCGGAGAGCATAGAGGGGAGTTTGCTGGGATTTGGGCCACTTTGGAAGGGGTGTTGGGCTGCAAGACAAAGAGGGCTTTTACGGTTACCCGGTTAACCGTTGGAGTATCAAACGACCTCCAAATGATCCGAAACTTGACAGGCGGTCTACCGGTGCTATACCAAGGCCGCTTGACAAACCTCGGTCCATTCCGAGACCGTTTAACACCCGCACACGAAAAGAGGCAAAAGGGGGCGCCGGGAGACATAGGAGTGCCGGATTGCAAAACGGATAACGGGGAAAATGCTCGGATGCATGAGGCAAACATGTATGCAAATGCGATGCACATGACAACATGATATGAAATGCGGATGATGACATGGCAAAGTGCAACACGCAAGCACATGACATGGCAAAGACGACGAATAACTGGCAGACACCTGGCGCATCGAATCCGGGGCGTTACAACACTCCTCCACTAACAAGAGATCTCGTCCTGAGATCTTAGGACCCAGACGGAAGAGAAAGAGGAAGAGGCGAAACAAGAACTCAAGATAAGAAGCGAAGAATCGAGAGCACTAGAGAAGACGAGGGGAACGACAAGAATGACGAGAATCGAAAGCTCACGGAATCAGATAGACCATGAAAACACTCGTTCTAACCAGAGTGGCTAGAATGAGAAAAAGAAACGAATAAGACTGAAAGAATTTAGGTAGAACTCTGATTGAACATGGAAAGAATAGAACATGAACTTAAGAAGATGTAATGAAACTTGATGAACTCTTGAAGAATGAATTAAATCATGAAGAACCACCGTGAAGAACTCCGGTAACAAAAAGGATGATGAGATAGAATGAAGGAAGACAGAATAAGATGAGCCTTGCGGTGATTTAGATGGATGTTTCGACAAAATGGCCGAGGGCATTTGAACTCCGGAAAAGAAAAGACGAATGACTTAGATCCGAGAAAATCACTCATCACGAACAATCTCCAAAGAAAGAATTAATCAACTTGACCACGATGAAATGAGAATAAGAATTAAGTTATACTTATCCTCCACCAATTAAATTGATGAGAAGCAATGGATTTGCATACTACTTATTCTTGATGAAAAGGATTGAGAAGTGACATATCGCAAACTTGAGAAGGACTTCATGAATCACCGGCAGGTTGAAAAGAACGAATGGATTAATATGATAATCAAGGAAAAGAATCTTGAACGAACCACCGTAAGAATTCGAAAATGACTGCCGAAAGAGCAATAATCACCGGGAAGAATTAGAAGAACAAATATGCTCGAGGGGATTTAGATGCAAAAGGACAAGGAGATCATGAGCTGACTAAAAATACACTTGAACGGAGCACCGGGATAATTAGAGGATGATAGCTGGAATGATGAGGGCGAAGAATTCTTCTGGAATGATGGCCTCCGAAAAACAACTGCTGACAAACTCCGGATGGTTGAGAAAAGAATATCTGACAAATGGAATAATTCGAGAGGATGATATGAAGGTAGAACCACGAATCTTCGGGAGGACGGACAAGGTTTAGAGGAAAACTCTTCTTCGGTCTTCAAATGATGACGATAAACACCACCAAAATTGTTAAGGCACTCCGGGGGAACGAAAAGCGAAGAGGTTGAGCCAACAATGAAATTGAAATCGATCTTGAAAAGGCATCTGACTGATGAAATTCATTCTTACGTCACACTTGAAAAGAATTTGGGAATAACTCCGGGGAATTAGAAGAGTCAGGTAAGATCCTGGGAAAAGACCTGTGGGTTAGGGCCCACTGAATAGATAACATCGTCGGAAAGGATTGTTGAACAGATAGATGATGCACCGGAAGAACTGAAATATTTGAATGAGGTGACAACCTCGAATTAATTGGAACACAGACGAATCTCCTGAGATGTCTTCATCACTCCGGAAGGATAAACTGGTGCTGGCCCATGCGGGGTCAACGCGGGCGCTGGATCGGGCTCCTCCCGATCCGCAAGGCGGCGGCGATGACGGGAGTAGTGGCGGCGGCGATGGCGGCGGCGGAAGCGGGCGGCGGAGGAGGACCGGGCGGCGACGGGAGAAGCGGCAGAGCGGGCGGCGCGGCGTGGTCTGGGGCGGCGGCGGAGCTTGTCGGCGACGGGTGGCGAGGGCGGCGACGGCGGGCGCACCGGCGGCGAGGGCGAAGCGCGCGCTGGCGCCATGGAGGCGGCGGCGGGCGACCCGGCCATGGGGCCGGATCTGGCCTGGCGGACCTCGGCGCGCTGGTCGGCGGTGGTGATCTGTCGCGCCGGATTGGCCGGGAGCGGCGGCGGGTGGCGGTGGACGGACATGTCCGGCGCCGGGCGGACGCGTCCGGCGCGCGGAGGAAGAAGGAGCTAGGGTTAGGGGGGATTTTCATCCGCGAATTTGGACGGGAGGCACATATTTAAAGGTAGAGGGAGCTAGGAGAGTCCAAATGAGGAGCGGTTTTCGGCCACGCGATCGTGATCGAACGGCGGAGAGCATAGAGGGGAGTTTGCTGGGCTTTGGGCCACTTTGGAAGGGCGGTCTACCGGTGCTATACCAAGGCCGCTTGACAAACCTCGGTCCATTCCGAGACCGTTTAACACCCGCACACGAAAAGAGGCAAAAGGGGGCGCCGGGAGACATAGGAGTGCCGGATTGCAAAACGGACAACGGGGAAAATGCTCAGATGCATGAGACGAACATGTATGCAAATGCGATGCACATGACAATATGATATGAAATGCAGATGATGACATGGCAAAGTGCAACACGCAAGCACATGACATGGCAAAGACGACGAATAACTGGCAGACACCTGGCGCATCGAATCCGGGGCGTTACACGATCTCAAGTCAATCTTTGAGAACACCTTGGCCTTAGCGAGTTGATCGAATAAATCATTTATTCATGGCATCGGATATTTGTTCTTGACTGTGACCATGTTTAGAGCTCGATAGTCTATGCACAATCTTAGCGTTCCATCCTTCTTTTTGGCAAACAAAATTGGTGAACCCCAAGGTGAGGAACTAGCTCGTATGTACCCTTTTTCCAACAATTCCTTTATTTGCTTCTTCAGTTCTACCAATTCGGATGGTGCCATTCTGTATGGTTTCTTGTATATGGGGGCGGTTCCGGGTGCTAGCTCAATGTTGAATTCTATCTCTCGATCTGGTGGCATGCCTGGTAGTTCTTCGCGGAATACATCTGGAAATTCACACACTACTGGAACCTTGCTCAATTCAGAAATATCCACCTTGTTCAATCTCGGTTGCCGGGATATTTTTCTTTCCTTGGCTGAAACCTTTATGGTCTTCCCGTGGTGATGGGTGAGAATTACGGTCCTGTTGAAGCAGTCAATAAAACCTTTGTTGGTGGTTAACCAATCCATCCCTAAGATGACATCCAGTCCTTTGTTTTCCAATACGATAAGATTTGCGTGAAACTTCAACCCTTCAAACTCGATAACCACACCCTGGCAATAATTTTGTGTAACTTGCTTAATTCCAGGGGACTTGACGATCATAGATTTTCCCAAGGGAAGCATCGAATAATTATTTTGCAAAGCAAAACTTTTCGAAACGAACGAGTGAGAAGCTCCAGAATCAAACAAAACCATGACAGGTATTGTGTTGACAGGGAACGTACCGAGTACGATATCTGGGGCATTTTGTGCTTCCTCTTTAGTCACGTGGTTCAGATGACCCTTCCTGTGGTTGTTATTTGGGTTGAAATTGTTGCGCTTTGGTGCCGAATTGTTGCTTCCGTTGTTCGGCTTTGGGGTCGAGTTCCTTGGCTTGGGGCACTGCTTGGCATAGTGCCCTTCTTCTCCACAAGCGTAACAGGTAACGCCTGGGCGGTATGTGAACTCCTTGTCCCTTGCGTGGAAATTCTTGATTGGGCGTGAGACGTTTGTCGTGGGTTTGGGTTTCCAGTTTTTCTGAACATCTGTCTTGCTGCGGTGATTGCGGACGTGTTTAGTCTGGTCCCTCTTCCGCTTGCGGAAATCTTCTAAGTTGCGTCTCTCATTTTCCAAGGTAATGGCCTTATCCACCAGCGTCTTAAAATCTGGAAATGTGTGTATGACCAATTGACATTTAAGCGCGGGTGTCAGACCGTCTAGGAACTTCTCCATCTTTTTGTTTTCTGACATACGTTCCTCGTTGGCGTAGCGAGACAGCAGGGTAAACTGACTGTTGTATTCTGACACTGTCATTGTTCTTTGCTTGAGGTCATCAAATTCTCTCTTTTTGATCCTCATAAGACTCTTAGGAATATGTGCCCCACGAAAACCTTCTTTAAATTCCTCCCATGATATATTATTTTCGTTGGGGTGCATGTGTGGGAAATTTTCCCACCACGATGCGGCTGCTCCAGTGAGATAGTGCGGAGCATAAAGCACTTTCTCAAGGTCTGAACACTGGGCGATAATTAATTTTCTCTCCATGTCTCGAAGCCAGTCCTCGGCTTCCAGAGGTTTGTCAGTGTGAGAAAATGTTTGGGGACGCGTCTTCTTTAGCTCAGATAACTTGGATTGCTGCTGATACTGTCCACAGTGATTTCCCATATTGATGACTTGGTTCAGTATTTCCTGATGTTGCTGCTGACTTTGTTCATAAAGACGGCACATTTGGGAAAGTGTCGTTTCAACGTCTGTTGACTCGTCTGTCCTGTGTGAAATTGTTGCCTGGGGTGTGCCATATTTTCCTCTGTCGGAGTTGGCATGGAAGCGCGCCCAAGGACGAGACATAGTTTACTCTGGGGATATATTTTGAAACACTCATAAGAAAAGAAATTGAGCCGCAAAAATCAATAAATTCAAGAGGATGCAAAAAGTTGCGAATGCTCCAAGATTTTTCAAGAGAAAATATGTTTGCGCACGGAGAAGGGCTGACCATTACATATCTTACACGCAAGTAGTAATTATACAATACATCACTCAGGATATGCGTACATAAATCCTGACATGTTATTTAGTCTAGTGCACTCCTCCAGACCCTACATGATGCGCAAACAAACTACTTCTCACAGCCTATTTACATCTAAACATATCGTACAAGTCGGTACATCGCATGACAGCTAAGCGTACTTAGTCGGAGATGGTAAGGATTTCCCTTGGCCTGCCAAGGGTGAGGCGTAGAGAGGCTGGGGACTCAACCTCCTCTTCAGAGATAGGCTCCAGACGAGAGGTGTTGCGCGGAGTTGGTGGAGCAGGTGCCCTGTGTGGGACAACTCGAATCTGAGCGGGCACGAGGGGTGGTGCAGAACGAACCGGAGTAGGCGCAATGACATGCTTGAACTCCTCCGTGGTAGGCAGGCGACGAGTAGCGGTGCGAGCAGTAGGAGCGAACGATGCTGATGACGAGACGAAAGTCAGTGGCGGTGCGGCGCGCAGGAGCTCCCTCCTGTTGGCGGCACAGCCATGGACAGAGTCCATGCGAGCAGCTACAAAGTCGTCCACCAGGTTGTCGAAGGCTGCCTCCAAAGCCCGGAGATACTCGATGAGCATCTCAAAAGCCTCGTCCCGTTCTCCTCTGGGGCAAGAGAACGCGTAGTGGCAGGTGTATGGCACGTGACATGGCAGGTAGCGGTAGCGACGGGTCTTCATCGAAGGAAGGATATCCCTTAGACGAGCTATCGCCTCACGGGCTACCATCTGCAGTGCGTGCTTCTCTGTGGGCATGGCTCTCCCCACGAACCGGTAACGCTCAACTCATCCTATCTTGAATTCCACCGCGGCTTGGTGCATGGTTAGACGGTCATTGACCTTGTGCCGAGAGAGGAGAAGACTGGGCGCACATCTCGCCCCATCGCGACCTGGACGATGAAGGAGAGATGCTTGACGAACCCATCGGGCATGTTGGCGAACATCTGCAACTCGCAGTCGTTGCCGGCCATCTACAAAAGTAGGCAAAAATCCTGAGTAGTTAAATCATAAATTTATGCTGACTGTCAGAAATTGACTACATTTGTGAAAAAAAATTAGATAGCTCTATTATGCTAATAACTGATTAGCGATCACACCTAGTGGCTTCCTACAGTCAGCCTGGCTCTGGTACCAAGCTTGTCACGACCGGTTTTTCAATAAAAGTATTTATTGAACAACCGACCTATGAAATCCAATATGGGGAAAAATCCTCCATATCGGTAGACAAAACCTTGATACAAGAAGCCAGTAGCATTACAATATTACAGGGGTCGGACTGGAGATGCCCAACCAATTATTACAACACGCCAATAATTATACATGATGGCGGATATGGCACAAAGGTGTGGGGTGGAAATACTACTGACTCGAAGTATGCGTGGTTGTTGGAATAACACAGCGGAGTGGTTAATAAATCTACTGCATTGGCGGCTCATCGAGCGTCGAGGTGAGGCTCGATGAATTTATTTGGGTAGCGGAAGCGGATATATCACATTGACTAATCCAGGGGTCGCACGAGACTGACTGGGATTCCTCTAGGCGTCGGACTCGCTATCGAACTCTTCATCCATGAGATCGCCTTCGTCAGCATCTGGACAAATCAACAAGCCGGGTGAGTACTATGAAAGTACTCGCAAGACAGTTCGGACAAAAGATATAACAAATGAATGCATGAATGCGACATGGTTAATCTTATCAATGCTCAATTAAAACAGTATAGCAAAATAAATAGGAAGGGGATCGGCGGTAGTCCGCTCGAAAACCCAAAGAAGACAAAGACAGACTCAAAATCCGATCGGTGTCCAAGCGGCGCCTCAAGGGTGAATAAATAAGCAAAACATGCCACAGTCGGGCGTCTGAGCGACACCTCATAAAGGGCTTATATTGACATAAAAATACATGCGTACCGCAGTCGGACGTCTGAGCGACATCACAGAAAGGGCTTATAATGAAAGTAATAACAATGCCGCAGTCGGACGTCTGAGCGACGTCACAGAAAGGGCTTATAATAAAAATAAATAGCAGCAATGCCGCAGTCGGACGTCTGAGCGACATCGCAGAAAGGGCTTATAATAAAAATAAATAACAGCAATGCCGCAGTCGGACGTCTGAGCGACATCGCAGAAGGGCTTATAATAAAAATAAATAACAGCAATGCCGCAGTCGGACGTCTGAGCGACATCGCAGAAAGGGCTCATAATGAATTTAAATAACAACAATGCCGCAGTCGGACGTCTAAGCGACATCGCAGAAAGGGCTTATAATACATTATTCATAACTGACAAGATATAGTGCTCACGGAGAATATTCATCACAAGACAATAAGCGGGTTAGTCCATTCACAGGTAAATAAACATTTGATACTCAAATGGTTCTCCGGAGTTCCTGTCACCGAGACTGACACTCGACAAGGTGAGATGAACACGGTACTTGGATATGAATAAGATTAATTCAAGAATTTTGACTCTGCAGAGTTTGTACCAAAATTGTCCACAGCCAACGGATTTCCGTAGTCATGAAGGACTAGTTCCGTTTACGATATTTCAGATAAAACACAACTAGCTAGTACACACCCATCATACCTCACGTTGCCAGGAATCACCCTAGACAACGTTTAAGAAAAACTATGAGACGGGGAGATCACAATCTCGAATAGCATGGGATCTAATTTATTTACGCGCGCTCTAAGGGGTGCCCCCCTCTTGGTCCCAACCGAAAACACCCATGCCCCCTGACCGGATGAAAGGCTTTAATCCAGGGCCATGGAACCTTCATCCCGGCCTCTCGATTTGGTGTGTACCAGGAAGTGGTTTGCAACCTACTAAGCCGTATCCCTTGCGGGAAACAGGTGGTAGTACGGAGGGGAAGACGGACGGGAATCTGACCGATTTAGGTTGACACTAGGTCAACGATATGGCATAAGCCTGGCATGCTACAACACTTCCATCTTACCCATACTCATGCCAACTCATGGCCATGCAACAAGTTTCCAACAACTCATGGATTTACCGAGCTCATTTGCCACGAGGCTCATGAGATAAACTATCATCGAAATGCTCGTGAACGTGCCATGATACAAAAATAATGCAAACATGCTCAGACACTCATCATATCAAAAGTTCAAACTTTGCTTGCCTGGTTCTGAGTAGTCGGGTCTAGCTCATGAAGTTCGCGGTTCCGTCACCTCCTTCGGTATCTACGGTACACAAAAATACACGCGCTAACGTAAATACCGTGGGGTACAGAAATTTGATCCAAATATTTTTCAAATAAATATGATAAAAAACTAGACAAAAATTTGAAGAGGACAGAAAAAGAATCACTCAAAAATTCCTTTCTGTTAAAAAGTTATAAGGGTTTTAACCCAAGGACCCATCTGTAATGAAACAGAAAACTTCCAGGGGGCTTTGCAGAAAAGTCCAAAAAAACGGTTCAGAGTGGAAGCGTATTTGCCAAAGTACGCTTTCAGTAAACGAATCAGAAAAAACAAAGGAGAGGCTGACGGGCGGGTCCCACCCGTCAGGTTTGAAATTTCGAACGAGGGAGTCGGGGCTCGTCGGCGCCTGTGAGCCGCGGTGGTCGCCGGCGGCGATCCACGGCGAGGCAGGGAGATCGGAGAGTACCTCAGTGTTCAGGGGGCCATTCCGCGTCTGTGGGAGGTGGTGGTGGTCGCCGGCGAGTACCACATCGGCGGCGACGCTTGCTCCGGCGGACGGTGATTCAGGTGGTCGTGGACCTCGTCGGAGAGAGCTGCGGAGGTGGAATTGTGGAGGGGGTTAGACTCGCGATAGCATGAGAAGGTATCTGACGAGGTTAGGGCACCGGAGATGACCTCACCGGAGTGAATCACGGTGGAGGCCGAGGCGGAATGAAGTGGCCGGAGTCGGGGAAGGAGAGCTCCTCGTGGCCCTTCCAGGGACTTGGCGAGGTCTGGAGAGGTAGAGGAGGTGTGCGGGGGCGAGAGCAAGCTCGGGGTGCTATATATAGCCGCCCCGAGGTGGTTGCCGAGAACGGGGTTCTCCGGCGAGGTGATTACGGCGGCGCTGTGGTTGCACGGGAGGGTCCAGAGGTTGAGCGTCGTCGTGGGTGTTCCCTGGTTACGTTTAGGTGCTAACCGCGTCGGGATTTGGTTGCTTACGGAACGGGGCGGCGCGGGCCCGTCGGCAGCAGGGAGCACACTCTGTGCGTGCCGCGCCACGGCGACGGTGCTGCATGCGTGCGCTGGCGAGGAAATGGCCACGCGGAGCCATCAGGGGGTTTGGGCGGCGCCGAACGGCGTTATGCCATTGTTACGCTCCCATCGGCCGCTCACGGTGGTTCGCCGCCGCAAGAAGACACGCCGGGCTGGGCGGGCAGGTGCCACCGACACGAGAACGCGCCAATCGCAGCGTGTGAGGCTCCGGACAAGCAAGCTAGGCCGTGAGCAACGTGCCAAGTGCACTGTGAGCATGTGACTGAATTTCGGCGAAGATCGACATGAAACTCGAACTTAGCGAAGATGAGCGAAGCAGTGCATGCAAGGTGTTCGACAGAATGTTCTAGGCATGTAGGGATTTTTCCTTGAGCTGGTTTTTGGTGGAGGGCCTCTCATTGCATCTAGAGGCTGCCTGAATATTTGTGGAATTTTTGGAGTAGTGTAGATATGAATTTCACCAAATTTGGCAAATCTGGTTCAAACTTGCAGAGACTATAATTTGAAATTTTTGAGCAGAAGAGGAGTGGATCTTGATAGTTCTAGGTTGTGGGTACCAAGGACTATCCAAGGGAGTTGGTTTGAGGTCAAAACTCAAATGCATTAAGGTACTTGCTTTGCAAATTACCTAGGCTCAAAATAATAGATGTAAAAGATTTGGGAGAGAATTAAATGAAATAAAAAATTCAGAAGAGGGTTGAACTAGTTGAGACAGAATGTTTGGATTGCCCAAAGTGGAAGGAGATATATTTGGGAAGATTTTACCATGTGGTGCATGGCCACATCATGAATGATTTCAAATATGGGAGAGGATGAAAACTCCTAGAGTTTCTTTTTGAAAGAAAATAAACTTCAAAGATTTTTCTTGAATTCTTGAGAAGAGGGCAATCGGAAGAAAAATTTAAAACCAAACACCAGAGTTGAAGGAGATGCAGAAGTAAAATATTTGCCAGAGGGAAAAAGCTTTTGATAGAGATTTTTTGGAAGGGTTTTGGAGACCTCCTTCAAATACATCAAAATTTTGAAGAAAACCAAAGGAAAATTTTTGGAGTGTCACAACACCTACCCCCTTAGGAAAAATCTCGTCCCCAAGATTCCAGTTGATCCTCAAATAATTGTGGGTGCTCTGCCCGAAGGAAATCCTCTCTTTCCCAAGTGGCTTCACTCTCGGTGTGGTTGCTCCACTGAACTTTGAAGAACTTGATGGTTTTCTGTCGGGTTCTCCTTTCTGACTCTTCCAAGATTTTTATTGGATGCTCCCGATACGTAAGGTTTGGTTGCATGTCAATGTTTTTATGGGGTACTTGTTTCTCTGGGTTGCTTACGCACTTCCTCAATTGGGAGACGTGGAATACGTCATGGATGTCGGATAATTCTTCGGGTAAGTCTAGCTGGTAGGCCACCGTGCCTCTTCGTGCTACTATGCAGAAAGTTCCGATGAATCTTGGTGCTAGATTCCCTTTAATCTTGAATCGGTGCAGGCCTCTCATAGGGGATACTCGTAGGTACACAAATTCACCGGGTTCAAAATGGACTCCACGATGCTTCTGATCATAATAACTCTTTTGTCGACTTTGGGCTGTCTTGAGTCGGTCCCTAATTACCTTGACTTTATCTTCAGCCTCTCTGAGCAGGTCTGGGCCGAAGATATGACTGTCTCCGGTTTCCGACCAATTTAGCGGGGTACGACATCTTCGTCCGTACAGAGCTTCAAATGGTGCCATTTGCAGGCTGGACTGATAGCTGTTGTTATATGCGAATTCTGTGTATGGTAAGCTCTCCTCCCAACTGGTCCCATAGGTGAGGACACATGCTCTCAGCATATCTTCTAGAATCTGGTTTACTCGCTCAGTTTGCCCATCTGTCTAGGGATGGTATGCGGTACTGAATGCCAGCTGAGTTCCCAGAGCTTGTTGTAAGTGATCCCAAAACGGGAGGAATTGAGTGCCTCGTCCGAGATTATTTTCTTTGGGACTCCATGTAAGCAAACGATCACGGAGAGGTAGAGCCTAGCAAGCTTCGAGTGGTGTGTGTTGTCTTCACGGGATGAAGTGTGCTACTTTAGTCATCTATCGGTGATGACCCATATGGCATCATGTCCGTGTCGTGACCGAGGTAGCCCAACAATAAAATCCATTCCAATCTCGCCCAATTTCCACTCGGGTATCTTATTTGGTTGCAATAGCCCGCCGGTTTCGTGCTCGGCCTTGATGCGTTGACAAGAGTCACAACATGCAATAAGCGTGGCTATGTCTCTTTTATACCATGCCACCAAAATGTTTCTGAAGTTCTTTGTACATTTTGTTCCTCGGGATGGATTGAATACGGGCGGTGTGGCCTTCAGCCAAGATTTGCTGTTTAAGGTCATGGATATTTAGACGCATAAAGCCTATTCCCGTACCACAATATTCCTTGCTCATCAATAATGAATTCGAGGCCTTGCCCAACTTCATCTTCCGCTTTATGCCTTCAATGTTGGGGTGTCCACGTTGAGCCTCTTTAACCTTCTCTATCGGGGTAGGCTGTAATTCTAAGTTTGACACCTTGCCTTGGTGACCACCATCGATTGAGCTTTGCAATTCCTGCTGGAATTCAGGTCTTAAGTCGGCATCTTTGTCGTTGTCCGGATGGGGTTCCACTCGAGCATCTGCTACAACATTTGCTTTGCACGGGTGGTAGTGGATCCCAACATCATAATCCTTTACTAATTCCAACCGATTGTCGCTGCCAGTAAATTTAGTTCTGGTTGTGTGAAAATATACTTGAGGCTTTTGTGGTCCGTGTATATTTCACAACAATTACCAAGTAAAAGTGTCTCCATTCCTTGAGTGCATGAATCACTGCTGCTAATTCCAGGTCATGTGTAGGATAATTTTCCTCATGTTTGCGGGTTGTGCGGAAACATATCGACAACCTTGCCTTCTTGCATCAATACGCACCGAGGCCTTTACGAGATCGTCACAAAATACCTCAAAATTTTGTGTATATCGAGGCACAATTAGCTTCGGTCTTGTCGTCGATTCCTCTTGAGTTCTTGGAAACTTTTCTCGCAAGCTTCCGTCCATTCAAACTTCCTGTCTTTCTTGAGTAGTTGCGTCATTGGCTTTGCTATGGTGGAGAATCCTTCAATAAATCTTCGGTAGTATCCTGCCATACCCAAGAAGCTTCGTACATCCGTCACGCTGGCGGGCGGCTTCCAGCCAAGTACGGCCTTGACTTTTTCGGGTCCACGGCGATACCTTCTTGAGTCAGTACGTGGCCCAGAAAACCTACTTGCCTTAGCCAAAATTCACACTTGCTGAATTTAGCGTACAATTGATGTTTCCTGAGTTTTCCTAGTACAATTCGGAGATGTTCAGCGTGCTCCTCTGGTGTTTTGGAGTATACCATAATATCATCGATAAATACCACAACAAACTTATCTATAAACTTCATGAATACTTTGTTCATGAGGTGAACAAAATATGCGGGGGCGTTTGTAAGTCCGAATGGCATTACGGTGAACTCGTACAATCCGTATCTGGAGGTGAAAGCTGTCTTGGGAATATCTTCGGTTCGTACTTTCAGTTGATGGTATCCCGATCTCAAGTCAATCTTTGAGAACACCTTGGCCTTAGCGAGTTGATCGAATAAATCATTTATTCGTGGCATCGGATATTTATTCTTGACTGTGACCATGTTTAGAGCTCGATAGTCTATGCACAATCTTAGCGTTCCATCCTTCTTTTTGGCAAATAAAATTGGTGAACCCCAAGGTGAGGAACTGGCTCGTATGTACCCTTTTTCCAACAATTCCTTTATTTGCTTCTTAAGTTCTACCAATTCGGATGGTGCCATTCTGTATGGTTTCTTGTATATGGGGGCGGTTCCGGGTGCTAGCTCAATGCTGAATTCTATCTCTCGATCTGGTGGCATGCCTGGTAGTTCTTCGGGGAATACATCTGGAAATTCACACACTACTGGAACCTTGCTCAATTCAGAAATATCCACCTTGTTCAATCTCGGTTGCCGGGATATTTTTCTTTCCTTGGCTAAAACCTTTATGGTCTTCCCGTGGTGATGGGTGAGAATTACGGTCCTGTTGAAGCAGTCAATAAAACCTTTGTTGGTGGTTAACCAATCCATCCCTAAGATGACATCCAGTCCTTTGTTTTCCAATACGATAAGATTTATCGTGAAACTTCAACCCTTCAAACTCGATAACCACACCCGGCAATAATTCGTGTAACTTGCTTAATTCGTGGGACTTGATGATCATAGATTTTCCCAAGGGAAGCTTGAAAAATTATTTTGCAAAGCAAAACTTTTCAAACGAACGAGTGAGAAGCTCCGAATCAAACAAAACCATGGCAGGTATTGTGTTGATGAGGAACGCATCGAGTACGATATCTGGGGCATTTTGTGCTTCCTCTTTGGTCACGTGGTTCGATGACCCTCCCGTGGTTGTTATTTGGGTTGAAATTGTTGTGCTTTGGTGCGAATTGTTGCTTCCGTTGTTCGCTTTGGGGTCGAGTTCCTTGGCTTGGGGCATTGCTTGGCATAGTGCCCTTCTTCTCCACAAGCGTAACAGGTGCGCTGGGCGGTATGTGAACTCCTTGTCCCTTGCGTGGAAATTCTTGGTTGGGCGTGAGACGTTTGTCGTGGGTTTGGGTGTCCAGTTTTTCTGAACATCTGTCTTGCTGCGGTGATTGCGGACGTGTGTAGTCTGGTCCCTCTTCCGCTTGCGGAAATCTTCTAAGCTGCATCTCTCATTTTCCAAGGTAATGGCCTTATCCACCAGCGTCTTAAAGTTTGGAAATGTGTGTACGACCAATTGACATTTAAGCGCGGGTGTCAGACCGTCTAGGAACTTCTCCATCTTTTTGTTTTCTGACATACGTTCCTCGTTGGCGTAGCGAGACAGCAGGGTAAACTGACTGTTGTATTCTGACAGTGTCATTGTTCTTTGCTTGAGGTCATCAAATTCTCTCTTTTTGATCTTCATAAGACTCTTAGGAATATGTGCCCCACGAAAACCTTCTTTAAATTCCTCCCATGATATATTATTTTTGTTGGGGTGCATGTGTAGGAAATTTTCCCACCACGATGCGGCTGCTCCAGTGAGATAGTGCGGAGCATAAAGCACTTTCTCAAGGTCTGAACACTGGGCGATAATTAATTTTCTCTCCATGTCTCGAAGCCAGTCCTCGGCTTCCAGAGGTTTGTCAGTGTGAGAAAATGTTTGGGGACGCGTCTTCTGTAGCTCAGATAACTTGGATTGCTGTTGATACTGTCCACGGTGATTTCCCATATTGATGACTTGGTTCAGTATTTCCTGATGTTGCTGCTGACTTTGTTCATAAAGACGGCACATTTGGGAAAGTGCCGTTTCACTGTCCTGTTGACTTGTCTGTCCCTGTGTGAAATTGTTGCCTGGGGGTGTGCCATAATTTTCCTCTGTCGGAGTTGGCATGGAGCGCGTCCAAGGACGAGACATAGTTTACTCTGGGGATATATTTTGAAACACTCATAAGAAAAGAAATTGAGCCGCATAAATCAATAAATTCAAGAGGATGCAAAAAGTTGTGAATGCTCCAAGATTTTTCAAGAGAAAATACGTTTGCGCACGGAGAAGGGCTGACCATTACATATCTTACACACAAGTAGTACTTATACAATACATCACTCAGGATATGCGTACATAAATCCTGACATGTTATTTAGTCTAGTGCACTCCTCCAGACCCTACATGATGCGCAAACAAATTACTTCTCACAGCCTATTTACATCTAAACATATCGTACAAGTCGGTACATCGCATGACGGCTAAGCGTACTTAGTCGGAGATGGTAAGGATTTCCCTTGGCCTGCCAAGGGTGAGGCGTAGAGAGGCTGGGGACTCAACCTCCTCTTCAGAGATAGGCTCCAGACGAGAGGTGTTGCGCGGAGTTGGTGGAGCAGGTGCCTGTGTGGGACAACTCGAATCTGAGCGGCACGAGGGTGGTGCAGAGCTAACCGGAGTAGGCGCAATGACATGCTTGAACTCCTCCATGGTAGGCAGGCGACGAGTAGCGGTGCGAGCAGTAGGAGCGAACGATGCTGATGACGAGACGAAGTCGGTGGCGGTGCGGGCGCGCAGAGCTCCCTCCTGTTGGCGGCACAGCCATGGACTGAGTCCATGCGGCAGCTACAAAGTCATCCACCAGGTTGTCGAAGGCTGCCTCCAAAGCCCGGAGATACTCGATGGGCATCTCAAAGCCTCGCCCCGTTCTCCTCGGGGCAAGAGAGCGTGAGTGGCAGGTGTATGGCACGTGACATGGCAGGTAGCGGTAGCGACGGGTCTTCATCGAAGGAAGGATATCCCTGAGACGAGCTATCGCCTCACGGGCTGCCATCTGCAGTGTGTGCTTCTCTGTGGGCATGGCTCTCCCCAGGAACCGGTAACGCTCAACTCGTCCTCTCTTGAATTCCACCGCGGCATGGTGCATGGTTAGACGGTCATTGACCTTGTGCTGAGAGAGGGAGAAGACTTGGCGCACATCTCGCCCCATCGCGACCTGGACGATGAAGGAGAGAAGCTTGACGAACCCATCGGGCATGTTGCCGAACATCTGCGACTCGCAGTCATTGCCGGCCATCTACAAAAGTAGGCAAAAATCCTGAGTAGTTAAATCATAAATTTATGTTGACTGTCAGAAATTGACTACATTTGTGAAAAAAAATTAGATAGCTCTATTATGCTAATAATTGATTAGCGATCGCACCTAGTGGCTTCCTACAGTCAGCCTGGCTCTGGTACGAAGCTTGTCACGACCGGTTTTTCAATAAAAGTATTTATTGAACAACCGACCTATGAAATCAAATATGGGGAAAAATCCTCCATATCGGTAGACAAAACCTTGATACAAGAAGCCAGTAGCATTACAATATTACAGGGGTCGGACTGGAGATGCCCAACCAATTATAACAACACGCCAATAATTATACATGATGGCGGATATGGCACAAAGGTGTGGGGTGGAAATACTACTGACTCGAAGTATGCGTGGTTGGTGGAATAACACAGCGGAGTGGTTAATAAATCTACTGCATTGGCGGCTCATCGAGCGTCGAGGTGAGGCTCGATGAATTTATTTGGGTAGCGGAAGCGGATATATCACACTGACTAATCCAGGGGTCGCACGAGACTGACTGGGATTCCTCTAGGCGTCGGACTCGCTATCGAACTCTTCATCCATGAGATCGCCTTCGTCAGCATCTGGCCAAATCAACAAGCCAGGTGAGTACTATGAAAGTACTCGCAAGACAGTTCAGACAAAAGATATAACAAATGAATGCATTTATGCGACATGGTTAATCTTATCAATGCTCAATTAAAACAGTATAGCAAAATAAATAGGAAGGGGATCGGCGGTAGTCCGCTCGAAAACCCAAAGAAGACAAAGACAGACTCAAAATCCGATCGGGTGTCTGAAGCGACGCCTCGAAGGTTGAATAAATAAGCAAAACATGCCACAGTCGGGCGTCTGAGCGACACCTCATAAAGGGCTTATATTGACATAAAATTACATGTGTGCCGCAGTCGGACGTCTGAGCAACATCACAGAAAGGGCTTATAATGAAAGTAATAACAATGCCGCAGTCGGACGTCTAAGCGACGTCACAGAAAGGGCTTATAATAAAAATAAATAACAACAATGCCGCAGTCGGACGTCTGAGCGACATCGTAGAAAGGGCTTATAATAAAAATAAATAACAGCACTGCCGCAGTCGGACGTCTGAGCGACATCGCAAAAGGGCTTATAATAAAAATAAATAACAGCAATGCCGCAGTCGGAAGTCTAAGCGACATCGCAGAAAGGGCTCATAATGAATTTAAATAACAACAATGCCGCAGTCGGACGTCTGAGCGACATCGCAGAAAGGGCTTATAATACATTATTCGTAACTGACAAGATATAGTGCTCACGGAGAATATTCATCACAAGACAATAAGCGGGTTAGTCCATTCACAGGTAAATAAACATTTGATACTCAAATGGTTCTCAGGAGTTCCTATCACCGAGACTGACAGTCGACAAGGTGAGATGAACACGGTACTTGGATATGAATAAGATGAATTCAAGAATTTTGACTCTGTAGAGTTTGTACCAAAATTGTCCACAGCCAACGGATTTCCGTAGTCATGAAGGACTAGTTCCGTTTACGGTATTTCAGAGAAAACACAACTAGATAGTACACACCCATCATACCTCACGTTGCCAGGAATCACCCTAGACAACGTTTAAGAAAAACTTTGAGACGAGGAGATCACAATCTCGAATAGCATGGGATCAAATTTATTTACGCGCGCTCTAAGGGGTGCCCCCCTCTCGGTCCCAACCGGAAACACCCATGCCCCCTGACCGGATGAAAGGCTTTAATCTAGGGCCATGGAACCTTCATCCCGGCCTCTCGATTTGGTGTGTACCAGGAAGTGGTTTGCAACCTACTAAGCCGTATCCTTTGCGGGAAACAGGTGGTAGTACGGAGGGGAAGACGGACGGGAATCTGACTGATTTAGGTTGACACTGGGTCAACGATATGGCATAAGCCTGGCATGCTACAACACTGCCATCTTACCCATACTCATGCCAACTCATGGCCATGCAACAAGTTTCCAACAACTCATGGATTTACCGAGCTCATTTGCCACGAGGCTCACGAGATAAACTATCATCGAAATGCTCGTGAACGTGCCATGATACAAAAATAATGCAAACATGCTCGGACACTCATCATATCAAAAGTTCAAACTTTGCTTGCCTGGTTCGGAGTAGTCGGGGTCTAGCTCGGCGAAGTTCGCGGTTCCGTCACCTCCTTCGGTATCTACGGTACACAAAAATACACGCGCTAACGTAAATACCGTGGGGTACAGAAAGTTGATCCAAATATTTTTCAAATAAATATGATAAAAAACTAGAAAAAATTTTGAAGAGGGCAGAAAAAGAATCACTCAAAAATTCCTTTCTGTTAAAAAGTTATAAGGGTTTATCCCCAAGGACCCATATGTAATGAAACAGAAAACTTCCAGGGGGCTTTGCAGAAAAGTCTAGAAAAACGGTTCAGAGTGGAAGCGTATTTGCCAAAGTACGCTTTCAGTAAACGAATGAAAAAAACAAAGGAGAGGCTGACGGCCGGGTCTCACCCGTCAGGTTTGAAATTTCAAACGAGGGAGTCGGGGCTCGTCGGCGCCCGAGAGACGCGGTGGTCGCCGGCGGCGACCCACGGCGAGGCAGGGAGATCGGAGAGTACCTCCGTGTTCAGGGCGCCATTCCGCATCTGTGTGAGGTGGTGGTGGTCGCCGGCGAGTACAACGTCGGCGGCGAGGCTTGCTCCGGTCGAGGGCGATTCGGGTGGTCGTGGACCTCGTCGGAGAGAGCTGCGGAGGTGGAATTGAGGAGGGGGTTAGACTCGCGGAGAAGGTATCTGACGAGGTTAGGGCGCCGGAGATGACCTCACTGGAGTGAATCACGGTGGAGCCCGATGCGGAACGAAGTGGCCGGAGTCGGGGAAGGAGAGCTCCTCGTGGCCCTTCCAGGGACTTGGCGAGGTCTGGAGAGGTAGAGGAGGTGTGCGGGGGCGAGAGCAAGCTCGGGGTTATATATAGCCGCCTGAGGCGGTTGCCGAGAACGGGTTCTCGGCGAGGTGATTACGGCGCGCTGTGGTTGCACGGGAGGTTCAGAGGTTGGCGTCGTCGTGGGTGTGCCACAGTTACGTTTAGGTGCTAACCGCGTCGGGATTTGGTTGCTTAGGGGAGCTCGCGGAACGGGCAGCGGGCCCGTCGGCGGCGGGAGCATGCTCAGTGCGTGCAGCGCCACGGCGACGGTGCTGCATGCGTCTTGTTGGCGAGAAATGGCCACGTGGAGCCACCGGGGGTTTAGGCGGCGCGAACGGCGTTATGCCGCCGTTTCGCTCCCCTGTCGGCCGCCACGGTGGTTCGCCGCCGCAAGACACGCCGCCTTGAGCGGGCTAGGTGCCACCGACGCCAGAACGCGCCAAGCATCGCGTGTGAGGCTCCGGACAAGCAAGCTAGGCCGTGAGCAACGTGCCAAGTGCTTTGTGAGCATGTGACTGAATTTCGGCGAAGATCGACATGAAACTCGAACTTAGCGAAGATGAATGAAACAAAGTGCATGCAAGGTGTTCGACAAAATGTTCTAGGCATGTAGGGATTTTTCCTTGAGCTGGTTTTTGGTGGAGGGACCTCTCATTGCATCTAGAGGCTGCCTGAATATTTGTGGAATTTTTGAAGTAGTGTAGATATGAAGTTCACCAAATTTGGCAAATCTGGTCCAAACTTTTAGAGACTATAATTTGAAATTTTTGAACAGAAGAGGAGTGGATCTTGATAGTTCTAGGTTGTGGGTACCAAGGACTATCCAAGGGAGTTGGTTTGAGGTCAAAACTCAAATGCATTAAGGTACTTGCTTTGCAAATTACCTAGGCTCAAAATAATAGACAGAAAGGATTTGGGAGAGAATTAAATGAAATAAAAAATTCAGAAGAGGGTTGAACTAGTTGAGACAGAATGTTTGGATTGCCCAAAGTGGAAGGAGATATATTTGGGAAGATTTTACCATGTGGTGCATGGCCACATCATGAATGATTTCAAATATGGGAGAGGATGAAATACTCCTAGAGTTTCTTTTTGAAAGAAAATAAACTTCAAAGATTTTTCTTGAATTCTTGAGAAGAGGGCAATCAGAAGAAAAATTTAAAAACCAAACACCAGAGTTTAAGGAGATGCAAAAGTAAAATATTTGCCAGAGGGAAAAAGCTTTTGATAGAGATTTTTTTGGAAGGGTTTTGGAGACCTCCTTCAAATCCAACAAAATTTTGAAGAAAACCAAAGGAAAAAATTTGGAGTGTCACATATATGTGGGCTCCCCGAGTGTATATATATCATCCCTTTGAGCAATAATGAGGGGTATGTGTTGGCCATGAATGGATTCCTCCTAGTTCGTGTTAGGGCCGGTCACCGTCACATGTCGCTCAACCAAAGCTCGAGCTCATGCGTTGTCAGGATTCCCTCCCACATGCTCGGATTGCTGGGTTCGACCTACATCATACCCTGCGTATCTCGTCCTTAACTACCTTGCCTTCATGGTTGTTGTTCGTGTTAGACACTAAGTACCAAAGCTGCAGTTTTTAAGTTTCTTTAAAGTTTGAGTGGAGTTTAGGCATAAGTTTAACATTCACAACATATAGCAAGCAAGCATGAAAAGAGTATATGAGCAGCGGAAAATAAAGCATGCAACTTGCAAGAATGTAAAGGGAAGGGATTGGAGGATTCAAACGCAATTTGGAGATACGGATGTTTTTGGCGTGGTTCCGATAGGTGGTGCTATCGTACATCCACGTTGATGGAGACTTCAACCCACGAAGGGTAGCAGTTATGTGAGTCCACGGAGGGCTCCACCCACGAAGGGTCCACGAAGAAGCAACCTTGTCTATCCCACCATGGCCGTCGCCCACGAAGGACTTGCCTCACTAGCGGTAGATCTTCACGAAGTAGGCGATCTCCTTGCCCTTACAAACTCCTTGGTTCAACTCCACAATCTTGTCGGAGGCTCCCAAGTGACACCTAGCCAATCTAGGAGACACCACTCTCCAAGAAGTAACAAATGGTGCATTGATGATGAACTCCTTGCTCTTGTGCTTCAAATGATAGTCTCCCCAACACTCAACTCTCTCTCATAGGATTTGGATCTGGTGGAAAGAGGGTTTGAGTGGAAAGCAACTTGGGGAAGGCTAGAGATCACGATTCATATGGTAGGAATGGAATATCTTGGCCTCAACACATGAGTAGGTAGTTCTCTCTCGAAATAGGATCTTTGGAAGTGTAGGTTCGGTCGATGGCTCTCTCCACGAATGAAGAGGAGGTGGAGGGTATATATAGCCTCCACACAAAATCTAACGTTACACACAATCTACCAAACTCGGTGGGACCGAATCGTTAAACTCGGTCAGACCGATTTAGCAAATAATGTGACCGTTAGGGTTTTCGGTGGGACCGGAATGCAACTCGGTGGGACCGATTCGGTTAGGGTTAGGGCATAACGTAAACTCGGTAAGACCGATTACACAAACTCGGTGGGACCGATTTTGGTAATAAGCTTTCCAGAGAGTTGGTCAGGCAAACTCGGTTTGACCGATTATCAAACTCGGTGGGACCGATTTTGATAATAAGTTAACCAGAGAGTTTGCATTGTAATCTCGGTAGTACCGATTGCTCAAACTCGGTGAGACCGATTTTGATAATGGACATACACACAGAGATTACAATCCCATCTCGGTGAGACCGAGATCCCTATCGGTGAGACCGGTTTGCCTAGGGTTTGTGGCAGTGGCTAAGACATCCAAACTCGGTGGCGCCGGATGTAAAGAATCGATGGGGCCGAGTTTGACTTTAGGTTTAGGACAAATGTGTGGAAGTAGGAAAGTAGTTGAGGGTATTTGGAGCATATCACTAAGCACTTTGAAGCAAGAGGCTCATTAAGCAACACCTCATTCCTCCTTGATAGTATTGGCTTTTCCTATAGACTCAATGTGATCTTGGATCACTAAAATGTAAAATGAAGAGTCTTGAGCTTGAAGCTTGAGCCAATCCTTTGTCCTTAGCATCTTGAAGGAGTTCCCACATCCTTTAGCCCATGCCACTCCATTGTTGAATTTATCTAAAACATACTAGATAAAAGTGTTAGTCCAACAAGAGATATGTTGTCATTAATTACCAAAACCACCTAGGGAGCACTTGTGCTTTCAGCCGGTCTGCCTGTTCCTCCTAGCTTAGATAATAAAGTTTAGGTTACCCAACGATTCCCATACCGTCTCCCCACTCCCCTGAGTTTTTAGATGAGGCCTACGGTGTCCCTCCCCGCCAGATCCACATCCCCTGCTCCAGAATGTCGCAGCCTAACCTCGACCATGTATCCCGGGGAGCCCGACAAGCGTTCGGCCAAGAAGAGGTTTATCATGGCCTCTCCGGTGGACGTTGGCGAGGTGGCCGCCGTTCGCCCCGACCTGTCGATCCAGGAGCAACATGTCGCTGCGGAAGCCGGTGAAGACGTTGACTATGTTGCCATGTCGAAGGTTTCATGTTAGTGGACTAGCGTATTTCTGTTTCTCGGGAAAGCTGGCTACAACATCAAGCTCATCCATAGCGACGGCTTCACGCGGGCCATGTCACAGGTTAAGTGGTCCATCCCCAACCCCTCTGGTTCAATCGTTGTCGATCTCTTCGACAGCCCTGCCTCTAATCTCCTCCGCCAAGCGGTCAAGGATTTGCGAGCTTTATACGCCATCGAGCCCATTTTGTCATTTCTGAAGGACACGTTCTACGGCGGCGGCTTGGGATCCTAATTTGCCAAGTCAGATCTCATCGACCACGACCATGAGGAGGGCACCCACGAAGGTTCTTCCAAGGTGAAACAGTCCATCTGTGACATCAGAGAGTGCACCATGGGTCTGTGCTCTTCCAACTGGAAGGATCCCGTCCATGAAATGTGAGGCAATATTCTATCAGAAAATCTTACCTTTTCCAGCTTGCCAACCCGTACCCTTTGTTGTAGTAGCATCTGCCGTGCGGTGCTTTAATTGTGTCGTGTTTAATTATTTAAGTTGTTCAATAGGGCTATGTGATGTTTAAGTATGAATTGTCCACTTCAGTTTCATGAATGGCTATATTTGGTTCTTTATAGTGAGTAGATGCCTTGTTTATCTATATTTGGTTGTTAGGTTGGTTGGAGTGAGCATTTTTTCAGTTATCGAGTAGATGCCTTTTTTATATGTATTTGGTTCTTAGTTTGGTTGTAGTGAGCATTAGTGCAGTTATCAAGCAGATGCCTTGTTTATCTGTATTTGGTTGTTAGGTTGCTTTTTTTTAGCATTTGTCCAGTTATCAAGCAGATGCCTTGTTTATCTGTATCTGCTTGTTAGGTTGGTTGCAGTGAGCATTTGTCCAGTTTTCAAGCATATGCCATGTTTATCTGTATTTGCTTATTAGGTTGGTTGTAGTGAGACTCTGTCCAGTTTATGCCTTGTTTATTTCAGTCATTCACAATGTGTTGTTCATTATGTGCAAGTCGGAACTGTGCCGCTCGACTACATCAATACCAGTTTGAACGGCTATATTTGGTTCCAGTTATTCCTGGTGTAGTTAACACATGCCCTTTATTCCAGTTTTACACATTTATCTAGTGTGATGTTTAAGCATTACCTACGTTCTATTCATTTTCAACAATACCAGTTTGAATTGCAATATTTGATGGTTGTTAAGCCTACTATCGGTGACATTGCCTTCCATTTTATATCTGCTTTAACAGCATGCTGAAACCAACACATTCAAGCTATTATTTGGAGATGATGTTGTTTAACTTTGCTATATTTGTTTGATGTTAAGGTTGTTGTACTTATCATGCCTTTCCACTACTTATGCAGGACAACAACGGGAGTGGCCACCATTTTCACTTGTGTTAGCTTCATCCCTCGGCTTGTACTCCCCCCGTCGTTCCATAATGTAGTGCATATAGATCCATGCCTGGACACTTGTTAGCTTCTAATATTGACTTGTTGCTTGTAGGTACAAATGCCCTTGGAAGGATCCACACATTGACCCTTTTGCGTATGGGGCAATGAGATATTCATGAACAAGCATCAAGTGAGGAAACTGATAAGGATTATTAGCAAAAAGATACGAATGGTGGCAAGCAAATTATTTGTTTATGCTCTATCCAACACAATAGTGAGCTGTAGGATGGTAACTACAAACTTTGCAGCCTTCTCTTTTTACTGCCCATAATGAGTTGTTAGACAACAATGTCTGAATCTATTTCATTCGCAGTGGTTCCCAAAGCAGTTCACTCAAAATTACCTCACAAAGTACATGATTGGTGGACATGCAATGAAGGTTAAAGTATGTCATCCAGACTACAATGAGCATGGAGAAGTCGTAATGAAGACAGTGAAGGATGGACGGGCAGCCATCACAAGGGGTTGGCCTAGAGTCGTGCGCGCATTACGCATGGATGAGGGCACAATATGGGCATTCTGCTTCACCTTCTCCAGCAACCAGAATGTCTTTCGCCTTTCTCTTTACAATCTTTAGTACAACTGTGGTTCATCATTCTTTACTTGGTGCTTCTATAGTTCTTCAGTATATGTACCTGTGCATCAAATTTTTCATTGGTGGTTGAACCTATATTTGTAATAAACATTGTTGGATATGAAATAAGTGATTGCCTACTTTCAAATTCAAAACATGTGATTTTTAAATTAGGGATTACACTGCACATGGTTTGCGAAAGCGAAGCGTCTGTGATAGACGTGGAGATCAGAAACGTTTCTAGGATCCACTACGTGTGCGATCAATCTCCACTGCACACACGTCATCCTCTTGAAAACTGTTTGCGTTAGGCCACCTTGCGCAAATGTTTACCACATAAAAACTGTGTGTGATGGACAGACTTTGCCACACAGTTTCTTCTACGCACCATGTGTGATGCATTCAATAACGCAAACACTAAAATTGTTAATATCGTGTGCAATGGCAATGCTATCGCAAACGATTTAACGGGGAAAATTGTGTGTGATGTACCTGTGAATGGGAACGTTTTCCTTGGAGCGACTGTGTGGGATGTACATACAAACAGAAACGTTTAGCGGGTACTGTGTGGGATGTACTTGTGACCGGAAACAATTTCGCCTGTATAATTGATTTTTTTAGCTCTACTATACGTATTTCCGTATTTGAGCGCTCGTCGGTCGCACACGACCTCATTTGTCCGAGCGTGTGTGCCAGGAGGGAATATCCCCGACGGTTTCTGGGTCATGTGGGAAGGACCCCCCCCCCTATCACTGTCACTCACTTGGCGACGGTTCCGAACACCGTCGTGGAAAGGGGTTAAAAATCGTTTGTATAGCACCGACGCGTACCAATGATTAGTCACTTTGCTTGCAAGGCTTCTTATGATGTGTATTACTGAGAGGGCCCAGAGATACCTCTCCGATACTCGGAGTGACAAATCCTAATCTCGATCTATGCCAACCCAACAAACACCTTCGGAGATACCTGTAGAGCATCTTTATAATCACCCAGTTATGTTGTGACGTTTGATAGCACACAAGGCATTCCTCCGGTATCCGAGAGTTGCATAATCTCATAGTCGAAGGAATATATATTTGACATGAAGAAAGAAATAGCAATAAAACTGAATGATCATAATGCTAAGCTGACGAATGGGTCTTGTCCATCACATCATTCTCCTAATGATGTGATCCCGTTATCAAATGACAACTCATGGCTATGGTCAGGAAACCTTAACCATCTTTGATCAACGAGCTAGTCAAGTAGAGGCTCACTAGGGACATAGTGTTTTTCTATGTATTCACATATGTATTTAGGTTTCTGATCAATACAATTCTAGCATGAATAATAAACATTTAGCATGAATAAGGAAATATAAAATAACAACTTTATTATTGCCTGTAGGGCATATTTCATTCATCATGTACATGGGGAGGCTCGCTAGGTTAGAACCAGTAAGGATGAATTTACTCCCCTTGGAAGTGAACCCCCACACCAAGGCTCAGCCCGAGACGCTACTCGTCCCACCAACGGGTAGTATTATTACGCCTCTAAATTTAGATCATTTTTGGACGATCATCTAAACATAGTGGAGTAAAAAAATTGGCTCATACATTTTGTCGAACACTTACTATGGGGCGAGCAGTGAGGATGGTGACCACGCCGACAACACCAGAGAGCACGTCAGACACCCGTGAGCGTGGATGCTTGCCGAGGTGCACGCCTCCTCGATGCTGGAGAGCATGTCGAAAATTTGTTAGCCTTGGGCCTACTAGCTTTGACGGGTCTGGCACGAAAGCTCCATTTCATCGCGTCTGGCTCGACGGATTTCGTCACGTCATCAATGAAGGAAATATGTCATAGAGGCAATAATAAAGTTGTTATTTCATATTTCCTTATTCATGATAAAGGTTTATTATTCATGCTATAATTGTATTGATCGGAAACCTAAATACATGTGTGAATACATAAACAAATACTGTGTCCCTAGTAAGCCTCTACTAGACTAGCTCGTTGATCAAAGATGGTTAAGGTTTCCTAACCATAAAAATGTGTTGTCATTTGATAAAGGGATCACATCATTAGGATAATGATGAGATTGACAAGACCCATCCGTTAGCTTAGCATATTGATCATTCAGTTTATTGCTATCGCTTTCTTGATGACAAATACATATTCCTTCGACTATGAGATTATGCAACTCTCGGATACCGGAGGAATACCTTGTGTGCTATCAAACGTCAAAACGTAATTGGGTGGCCATAAATATGCTCTACATACTACAGGTATCTTCGAAGGTGTTTTGTTGAGTTGGCATAGATCGAGAATAGGATTTGTCACTCTGAGTATCGGAGAAGTATCTCTGGGCCCTCTCAGTAATACACATCATAAGAAGCCTTGCAAGCAAAGTGACTAATGAGTTAGTTACAGGATGATGTATTATGGAACGAGTAAAGAGACTTGCCTTTAACGAGATTGAACTAGGTATGAAGATACCGACGATCGAATCTCGGGCAAGTAACATACCAATGGACAAGGGGAATTACGTATGTTGTCATAACGGTTTGACCGATAAAGATCTTTGTAGAATATGTAGGAGTCAATATGGGCATCTAGGTTCCGCTATTGTTTATTAACCGAAGAGGTGTCTCGGTCATGTCTACATAGTTCTCGAACCCGTAGGGTCCTCACGCTTAACGTTCGTTGACGATATAGTGTTATATGAGTTATGTGATTTGGTGACCGAATATTGTTCGGAGTCCCGGATGAGATCACGGACATGATGAGGAGCCTCTAAATGGTTGAGAGGTGAAGATTGATATATAGGACGATGGTATTCGGACACCATAAGTCTTTTAGAGGATACCGGGTACTTATCGGGTCACGGGAAAGTAGTTTCGGGCACCCCCGGCAAAAATATGGGCCTTTGGGCCAATAAAGGAAATGCACCAGCCACAAGGGGCTGGTGCACCCCCCATACAGGCCGGCCTAAGGAGGAGAAGGAAAGCGGGAAGGGAAAGGAAAGTGTGCATTAGGATTCCCACTTCTTTACCTCTCCCCCACTCTTTCCTTCCCCCTTGGGAATACATGGCAGGGGGGCGCGGCCAGGGAAGGAGCCCTAGGGCCGGCCGGCCACCTATGTGGTGTTCCAGGCTGCCTCCCCTCCCCCTCCCACCTATATATATATATATATATATATATATATATATATATATATATATATATATAGGTGGAAGGGGGCGCCTAGAACACCCCAGATCAATTGTTAGCCGTGTGCGGCGCCCCCCTCCACCGTTTACACCCTCGGCCATATATTCGTAGTGCTTAGGCGAAGCCCTACGAAGATCACTTCACCATCACCGTCAGCACGCTGTCGTGCTGACGGAACTAATCTACTACCTTGACGTCTTTCTGGATCAAGAAGGCGAGGGACGTCACCGAGCTGAACGTGTGCAGAACGTGGAGGTGCTGTGCGTTCGGTACTTGATCGGTTGAAGCGCAAAGAAGTTCGACTACATCAACCTCGTTGTGAAACGCTTCCGCTTACGGTCCATAAGGGTACGTAGACACACTCTCCCCCTCGTTGCTATGCATCTCCATGAATAGATCATTGCGTGTGCGTATAAATTTTTTTGTTTTCCATGCAACGTTTCCCAACAGTGGCATCATGAGCAAGGTCTATGCATATATGATATGCACGAGTAGAACACAAAGAGTTGTGGGCGGTGATAGTCATACTGCTAGACCAACCTTACATGTCCACGCACATGAGACCGGTTCCACCAACTGACATGCAACTAGTTGTTCATAAAGGTGGTTGGTGGGTGTCTATTTCTCCTACTTTAGTTGAATCAAATTTGGCTGCGACCGGTCCTTGAAGAAGGTTAAAACAGCAAACTTGACGAAACACCGTTGTGGTTTTTTCATAGGTAAGAACGGTTCTTGCTAGAAGCCCGTAGAAACCACGTAAAACTTGCAACAACAAAGTAGAGGACGTCTAACTTGTTTTGCAGGGCATGTTGTGATGTGATATGTGAAAGTGCAACTATCCCTGGGTGGTTTTGGTAATTACTAACAATATATAGCTCATTGAATTAATGCTATTCAAAGATGGTCATTTAAGAAAGTTCAATGATTGGCATGCATGGATTAGGAATGTGGACCCCTCAAAATGCTAAGGACACATATTGGCTCAAGCTCAAGACTCTACATTTTCATTTTAGTGATCCAAGATCACATTGAGTCCGTAGGAAAAGCCAATGCTATTAAAAGGGGATGATGTGTTGTCTAATGGCTTGCTTGCTCAAAATCCTTAGTGATATGCTCCGAAAACCCTCAACCACTTTCTCCTATCCACATATGTCCCAAACCAAAAGTCAAAATCAGCCCCACCGATTTGACCTATCCGGCGCCACCGAGTTCTTTTGACATAGCCACTGCCAGAAACCCTAGTCACTTCGGTCTCACCGATAGGGATCTCGGTCTCACCAAGATGGGATTGCAAACTCTCTGTTTCCCTTTGTAACGTTTTGGTCTAACCGAGATGAGCGATCGGTCCCACCGAGTTCGCAATGCAAACTCTCTGTTTCCCCTTCATAACATTTCGGTCTCACCGAAATGAGTGAATCGTTCCCATCGAGTTTGCCTGACAACTCTCTGGTTAGCTTATTACCAAAGTCGGGCTCACCAAGTTTGTGTAATCAGTCTCACCGAGATTACGTTATGCCCTAACCCTAATGAAATCGATCCCACCGAGTTGACATGTCGGTCCCACCAAAAAGCCTAACGTTCACATTTTGAACTGAATCGGTCTGACCGAGTTTTCTGATTCGGTACCACCGAATTTGGTGAATTGTGTGTAACGGTTAGATTTTGTGTGGAGGCTATATATACCCCTCCACCCACTCTTCATTCATGGAGAGAGCCGTCAGAACATGCCTACACTTCCAGCATAAATTTTCTGAGAGAGAACCACCTACTCATGTGTTGAGGTCAAGATATTCCATTCCAACCACATAAATCTTGATCTCTAGCCTTCTCCAAGTTTCTTTCCACTCAAATCATCTTTCCACCAAATCCAAATCTGTGAGAGAGAGTTGAGTGTTGGGTGACTATCATTTGAAGCAAAAGAGCAAGGAGTTCATCATCAACGCACCATCTATTACCTTTTGTAGAGTGGTGTCTCCTAGATTGGTTATGTGTCACTTGGGAGCCTCCGTCAAGATTGTGGAGTTGAACCAAGGAGTTTGTACGGGCAAGGAGATCGCCTACTTCGTGAAGATCTACCCTAGTGAGGCAAGTCCTTCGTGGGCGATGGCCATGGTGGGATAGACAAGGTTGCTTCTTCATGGACACTTCGTGGGTGGAGCCCTCTGTGGACTCGCGCAACCATTACCCTTCGTGGGTTGAAGTCTCCATAAACGTGGATGTATGATAGCACCACCTATCGGAACCATGGAAAAAATCTCCGCGTCTACATTGCGTTTGCTCCCTCCAAACTCCTCCCTTTACCTTCATGTGCAATGTTTTACATTCCGCTGCTATACTCTTAGACTTGCATGTGTAGGTTGATTGCTTGACTTGTTCTAAATTGCTAAAATCTGCCAAGACTTAAAATTGGGAAAAGGATAGATTTTTATTTGGTCAAGTAGTCTAATCTCCCCCCCTCTAGACATACTTTTGATCCTACAAGTGGTATGAGAGCTTTGGTCTCCATTTGCCTTGATTCCCATAGCTTTTGGTGATCATAGCCTTGGTTTCACAGCCTAGGAGAGTATGGCATCTAGCGAGGGAAATTACCACCGTAGAGGTCCTTAGTTTGATGGTACTAATTTTGCTAGTTGGAAGCATAAGATGAAAATGCATATTCTTGGACATAACCCCGCTGTCGGTGTCAAAACCGGCGGATCTCGGGTAGGGGGTCCCGAACTGTGCGTCTAAGGCGGATGGTAACAGGAGACAAGGGACACGACGTTTTTACCCAGGTTCGGGCCCTCTCGATGGAGGTAAAACCCTACTCCTGCTTGATTAATATTGATGATATGGGTAGTACAAGAGTAGATCTACCGCGAGATCAAAGAGGCTAAACCCTAGAAACTAGCCTATGGTATGATTGTATGTTGTCTATTCTATCGACTAGCCTGGCCTCGGTTTATATAATGCACCAGAGGCCTAGGATAACAAGAGTCCTAGCCGAATACGCCGGTGGGGAGGAGTCCTTGTCTTGATCGCCAAGTCTTGTGGAATCTTCCTTGTATGCGGCAGCTGTCCGAACTGGCCCATGAGTATACGACCATGGGGGTCCTCGGCCCAATCTAACAGATCGGGAGATGACGTGGTGAGTACCCCCTAGTCCAGGACACCGTCACCCGCCGTTTGGGCTATTGTGTGTATTGGCTTGCAAGGTGAATTGTTTGATGGGAGAGAACCGAACCGTGAAGCTACCGCGGAAGAGTTGAAGATGCTGCAATACAACGCTCAAGCTTGCGATATCCTCTTCAACGGATTGTGCCCCGAAGAATTCAACAAAATCAGCCATCTTGAGAATGCAAAGGAAATTTGGGATACTTTAATTGATATGCACAAGGGTACCGACTCCATCAAGGAATCCAAATTGGATGTGCTTCAAAGTCAACTTGACAAGTTCAAAATGAAGGATGGTGAAGGCGTCGCTGAAATGTACTCTAGGCTTGCTCTCATCACAAATGAGATTGCCGGCTTAGGATGTGAAGAGATGACCGATAGATTCATCATCATGAAGATCCTAAGAGCCTTGGATGGAAAATATGATACCGTCTGCACATTGATCCAAATGATGCCCAATTACAAAGATCTCAAGCCTACGGAAGTCATTGGAAGAATTTTTGCCCATGAGATGTCACTCAAGGATAAGGAAGAGCTTCACAACAAGTCAAGTGGTGCTTACAAAGCCTCACGTGATACTCCTACATCATCAAGTGAGAAACAAACCTTCAATGAGGAGTTGAGCCTAATGGTGAAGAACTTCAACAAGTTCTACAAGAGTAGAAGCAAGGAAAGAAGTTCCAAGTCAAGGTCCTACAATGACAAAAGGTCTTATAGTCGTGAACGTAATTGCTACAATTGTGGAAGACCCGGACACTACTCCAATGAGTGTACGGCTCCCTACAAAAGAAGAGAAGATTCACCCAAAAGAAGAAGTAGAAGAGAAGAATCACCACCAAGAGAGAGAAGGAGTAGAGATGATCGTTATGAACGAAGAACCTCTCGGAGAAGCAAGGATTCAGAAAGGAAGGACAAATCATCAAGGAGCTACACAGAACGAAGACATCAAGCTCATGTTGGTGAATGGGTATCTGGCTCCGACTCCGACCATCACTCCGAAAGAAGTTATCACTTCAACTCCGAATATACTCAAGATGTAGGTGTTGCTGGTCTAGCACTTGTGTCAACCAACTCCTATGACATATTTGACTCACCAAATGAAGGAATTGGAAGATGCTTCATGGCTAAAGTCCCAAAGGTATCACACCCCAAGTATGGTGATTTCAATAGTGATGAAGATGACTTGCTAGGTGATGATGATTTACTTGTTGACAACTCTAGTGATAAAAATTACGATGAACTTGCTATTAACCATGATAATCAAGATAAAATGAATGATGATGATAAGAAGGAGATTGAGCGTCTAACTAAAGAACTAAACACTCTTAAGTTAGCTCATGAAACTACCTTGGAAAATCATCGAGAGCTTTTAAAGACTCATGAGAAGCTACGCTTTGAAAAACTCAACATTGAGCAAGAGCATGGGTTCTTAAAAGAAATCAATGATGATCTTCGCAAGAAAAGTTCTTCTTACATTGCCAAGCGTTTACTCTTGTCTACTTACATGCCACAAGTTAAGTCTAGCAAGAAGAGTAAGAAAGATTCTTCTTCTAGTAGTAACAATGATCATGTTAAATCCAATATTGTTGCTTCTAGTAGTTTTCTTGATTCCACTAATGATTCTCTTAGCCAAGTTACACTTGAGCAAGAAAATAGATTATTGAAGGGAATTATAGATAAAGGTGTTTACAAGAGCCTTGCCAGGAGTAAGAAACTTGAGGAAATTGTACGCAAGCAAGGAAGGCACCGGAAGAATCAAGGTGTTGGTTTTGAACGAAAGTTCAATGCCAATGGAGTTGAGTGGGAAGAAGATCAATACCCCAAGACGAAGTTTGTTCCTCAACAAGAGAAGTATGATCCTACTTCTTTCCAAGGGACACAAGCTAAAGATGATCTTCCACCACAAGACCACAAGCAAAAAGGCAAGGACAAGCTTCAAGAGGAGATTAATGCATTTGAAGTAGCTCCTAAGGCCTTGGTCAAGTGGGTTCCCAAGACTACATCAAGTTCTACTATGTCAAGTACGACTACAACTCCAAGGATTCCCATCAAGATGATGTGGATCCCGAAGAAGAAGAACTAGAGAGTTCTTGGGGTGACTCCGCCAACATACTTCACTCATATAATTTTGGCAAGGACAAGTGCAAACAACTTCCACATCTTGTACTAGTTCAAGGAGTCACAAACCCTCTTGTTGGTAAGACAAGGGACAAGGTAACCTAATGCTTTCATGGACATCATCTTGTGTGTACTTCACTCTATGTCTATGGATATCCTTGTTTGTTCCTTGTGGGACTAACCCATGTAGGTATTGAAAGTGAAACTCACTCCAATGGATTGCTCCGAATGGTCTACATCAACAGTGAGCATCCACATCTTCAACATCTACATGAAGTCATCATCGACAAAACCCAAGGTTAGTTCATCCCTCTAAGGGGGGATATCACATCTAGGGGGAGCTTTACTCTAATCAATTGAGCTAAAGCAACTCTAATGATGTGAACACAGCAATGCTTTATGTAAAAGTGGTAACCCCACTTGTGCTTAAATGATGAGTATGACCTATGATCAAATGTTCTCATTTGACACCTAAGTCAATATACTCATATATAATGACCTAGTCATCACCAATTTCTTGATAGATGCTAGAGTGTTTGTGCATGCTTTGTCACATATTTCATTTGCCATTTTATTGTGTGAGCATGTTGATTGCATATTTTACTCATTCGAGGACATCCACTTGTTGCTTTGATTGATTGGCTCTTCTTCTTTTGCCAAGTGGATGGACAAGAATGCTTAAGAACTTCCTCTAGTTATCTATGCTTTTCTCGTCTCAAACTCTATTCATGCTACATCACAAAGTTTAATCAAGACAGATTCGAACCACTCTGTGTGAGGAGCACTCGAAGTCCCCGATTCTTCATAGACTTAAGCTTCCAAAACTTCTCTGTGCATTTCGGTATGACCGATTCATCCACTTCGGTCACACCGAGTTCACTGAGTTGATCTAGGTTTTCAATCTCAGTGCAACCGATTTGAACTTTTTGGTCACACCGAGTTGCAGTAACCGCTTGCGATTCTGCATCTCGGTGCCACTGAGTTGTTCCACTCTGTCACACCGACTGGGTCGGGATATACATACCAGCGGGTGAGATTTTGGAAATTTCTTCAAAACTCCTCAGCCTGCGCGTGTCCTGCTCTGCCGCCTCGGGTCTCCGGATCGTCTCCTCGTCGCCAGCGACCTCCCGCCGTCCCACCGCTGGTCTCCGTCGCCGTCAACGGGATTCTGCCCCGCCGTTGTCACCGTAGCAAACTCACCGCCGAGCTAGGGTATGAGTTTGATCTTCGTGCTAGTTCCTTACTCCGATTCCTAGCACATTGCTTTGCCATGATTGAGGGAGTCCTGGACTAAGGGGTCCTCGGGCTTCCGGCCTATTATCTACTAGGCCGAACTGATGGGCTGTGAAGATACGTAGGCCGAAGACAATACCCATGTCTGGATTGGACTATACTTGGCGTGGAGGGCAAGCTAGGCGACCTATTATGAAGATTCCCTCCTATGTAACCGACCTCATGTAACCCTAGATCTCTCCGGTGTCTATATAAACCGGAGAGCATAGTCCGGATAGGACAGATTCATTACCATATACTCATGGGCTAGACTTCTAGGGTTTAGCCATTACGATCTCGTGGTAGATCAACTCTTGTAACACTCATATTCATCAAGATCAATCAAGCAGGAAGTAGGGTATTACCTCCATAGAGAGGGCCCAAACCTGGGTAAACATTGTGTCCCCCGTCTCCTGTTACCATCGATCCTAGACGCACAGTTCGGGACCCCCTACCCGAGATCCGCCGGTTTTGACACCGACATTGGTGCTTTCATTGAGAGTTCCACTGTGCCGTCGACAAAGGACTCGATGGCCCCTTCGATAGTCAGTAATGACGTGGTCCAGGGAGAAACCTTCCTCCCTGAATAGATCTTCGTATTCGGCGGCTTTGCACTGCGGGCGAACTCGCTTGGCCATCTGGAGCAGATCAATAGTTACGCCCCTGGCCACCAGGTCAGGTTCGGAAGCTTAAACTACGTCGTGGATATCCGTGGAGACTTGATCTTCGAGGGATTTGGTACCGTGGCGATCGCTCCCCCTATCTCCGATGAACATGACCTAAATCTGTCATCGGAGCACACCCAGGAGATGGATCATGTTGCTGCAATGGCCTCAGTACCAAAGCCGATCGCGCCCTCCGAGGCCATAAAGTCGGCGGTGTTGGAGCCGCACACGGACTCGACATCCTGCAATGCTTGCGTCAACGGAACCCCGGGCTCGTTTCCGGCTGCACGTTCCGGACCGGATACACCTGCGCACACCGAGCTGGATCGGTTGTCGATTTTTGAATTTAGCGCCGCAGACGTCTTCCAGCATTCGCCTTTGGGTGACGTACTAAATTCTTTGAAGAACTTGTCCTTGGAGGAAGACTCACAGCCGAACTATGTTCGGTTCGAGCTAGAGGCGGACGACGAGGAATTTTGCTTCCCACCCGCCACCCACTTCATAGCCACCGTCGACGACTTAACCGACATGCTTGACTATGGCTCCGAAGACATCACCGGTATGGACGACGATGCCGACAATGAGCAAGGCCAAGACCCGCCATTCACTGGACGTTGGACGGCCACCTCTTCGTGCGATGTATACATGGTTGATACACCCAAGGGATCTGGCGATGACAAAGAAGAGCCAGATAAGAATAAAACTTCCGAGACGCAGTCCAAGTGTCGGCGCCCCAAACGCCGTTCTAAGCCTCGCCGCTCAAAGGATAGCAATACTGGTACCGGAGAAAATAGCACTTCGGGCGACGCAGAAAACAATGAAGACCCTGTCGGAGCTGCATCCGAATAGGAGGAACATGACGACAACCAAGACAACCCTGATGAGCAGGCCATAGAAGATGACTCGGGGGATGATAGTTACCGTCCACCCTCCGAAGAGGAGACAAGCCTCGGCAACAAAGATTTCATCATGCCTGAGGACCCTCTGGAGCAGGAGCGCTTTAAGCTTCAACTCATAGCCACTGCAAGGAGCCTGAAAAAGAAGCAGCAACAGCTTCAAGCTGAACAAGATCTGCTCGTCGACAGATGGACTGACATCCTGACAGCGGAAGAAGGCTAAAGCGCCCAACCAAGAGCTACCCAAAACGCAGATTGCTACCTCAATTCGATGAGGAGGCACTGGAGCGCACATCTCCCACGCGTAATGTGGAACGACCACCACGTGGTCAAGACAGGGCGGCCGACCGGCCACCACGCGGTCGGGATAAAATGGCAACTCAGGCCGAATAGCAGCCTGCCCAATCGCCCCGCAAAAATAAACATGGAACAATTCAGGGTCACATGTATGACCTCCGGCAGACCCTGGACAGTAGAGCAGGACATACAAGATCGATCTACGGATCACGAGAACGTGCCTCGAGGCACGAAGACGGCTACCTATTCGGACGTGACAAACCTCACCACGCCCGGTCCGAATGCCGCAGACGGACTCCGTCAGAGCTACGCCACGACACGGCACGGTACAGAGGTGCCGCACACCCTCTCTGCTTCACAGACGAGGGACTGGATCCCGAATTCCCCGAGGGATTCAAGCCCGTCAACATCGAATCATACGACAGCACAACCGATCCCGCAGTATGGATCGAGGATTTCATTCTCCATATTCATATGGCTCGAGGAGATGACCTCCACGCCATTAAATACCTCCCACTCAAGCTCAAAGGGCCAGCTCGGCACTGGCTTAACAGCCTGCCTGAAAATTCTATCGGCAGCTGGGAGGACTTGGAAGAAGCTTTCCTAGACAACTTCCAAGGAACATATGTCCGGGCACCAGACACCGATGATCTAAGCCACATAGTTCAACAATCTGGAGAATCAGCTAGAAAATTCTGGACTAGGTTGCTAACCAAAAAGAACCAGATCGTTGACTGCCCGGATGCCGAGGACTTGGCGGCCTTTAAGCATAGAATCCGGGACGACTGGCTCGCCCGCCACCTCGGCCAAGAACAGCCGAGGTCCATGACAGCCCTCACGGCACTCATGACCCGCTTTTGCACGGGAGAGGACAGTTGGCTGGCTCACAGTACAAACACGGCCAACGAAACAAGCCCCTCCGAGGTAAAAAACAGCGCCGGCAAGTTACGGCGCAACAGAAATAAATGCCGAAGCAATGGCGATAACACCGACGACACAACAGTTCATGCCGGATTCAGTGCTTCCAAGTCCAGCCAACAAAAGAAGCCCTATAAAAGGAGCAGTGGAAAACCATCCAGCTTGGACCGCATACTCGATCGTCCTTGCCAAATACATGGCACCCCAGACAAACCGGCCAACCATACTAACAGAGACTGCCGGGTATTTAAACAAGCCAGCAAGGTAAATAGCAGAAGCAAAGAAGGGGAATCGCAGAGCGAGGACGATGACGAAGAGCCCCGGGAGCCGAACACCGGGGGGCAAAAGAAATCCCCCCCCCCCCAAGTCAAAACGGTGAACATGATATACGCTACACATATCCCCAAAAAGGAGCGCAAACATACACTCAGGGACGTCTACGCGGTACAGCCCGTCGCCCCGAAGTTTAATCCGTGGTCATCATTCCCGATCACCTTCGACCGCTGAGACCATCCGACTAGCATCCGGCACGGCGGTTCAGCCGCACTGGTCCTCGACCCAATCATCGATGGATTTCACCTGACTCGAGTCCTAATAGATGGTGGTAGCAGCCTGAACCTGCTCTATCAGGATACAGTACGTAAAATGAGCATTGACCCCTCACGAGTCAAGCTCACGAAGACTACCTTTAAAGGAGTCATACCAGGCGTAGAGGCCCGTTGTACGGGCACAATAACACTGGAGGTAGTGTTCGGCTCCCAGATAACTTCCGAAGCAAAGAACTAATCTTCGATATCGTCCCATTTCGCAGTGGCTATCACGCACTGCTTGGACGAACCGCATTCGCTAGATTCAACGCGGTGTCGCACTATGCTTATCTCAAGCTCAAGATGCCTGGCCCACGTGGCGTCATTACAGTAAACGGAAATATGGAACGCTCCCTCCGTATAGAGGAGCACACCGCTGCCCTAGCAGCAGAAGTACATAGTGGCCTTATCAAGCAGCACTATAAGCCGGCTGCCGAGCCCCTGGACATCATTAAGAGGGTCCGGACTACACTGCAGTAGGACAACTTGGCTCATCACAAGCCAAACTAGCAATTTGGCCCCCATCCCAGCCCTGACGAGGCAATGGTGTTACTACGACGCGCATTTAAAACTACAGACTCAAAACCCCATGGGTACGGACGGAGACACAACTCGCTCGTGATCCATAGTACGGCTTAATAGACCCTGGGATTCGCACGCTCCTGCTTTTTATTTTTATAGGTTTTTCTTTTCTTTTTCAAGGTCTATACGGACGACCCGTTCGCAGAACACACCAAGGAGGCAACGAGCTATGGCGTACAAGGGAACCCCCAGGTGGTCTCTAATAAACGATCAGTATACTTGTTTTACATACCTGCATGCAGCTCGCCCTTGGTTACGGCATGTTAAATAGCCTTACTTGCTTATCGCATTACTAGTACAAAGTACGCTTCGACGTACTGACTACATCACAACAGTGAATAAATGGTGGCGTCAGCTCATTACTTAATCTTTTCTGTTTCCTCACCTCAGTATCTATTACTAATCGCACACGTACATCATGGTACGTAATAGTACGCCAGGGGCTTCATTATACCCCGCATCACGGTAATAAAAGTCCGAACACTTTTTCAGTATAGTTCGGCACCCCGAACTTATAGCATTATATGCATTGGCTCCGAATCATGTATTTGTTCAATAGTTGGGTTGCCCGGCTCCTGTGCTTACTACCTTACGTTCCGCTATATCGGCTAGGGTAGTAAAGGGAGAACTACTGCGATTGTGTCCCGGTTCTTCCGGACGAGCACCTTAGTAGAGAAAGCCGAAAACTGACTGTCATGATGCGGCGAGAGCCGGTCAGCTGTTCGTGAGGTTCCAAATCGTTGGAGATTTTTTCCGCTTCTTGCGAAGAATCGGTTCTTCCGATTTGGCGTGTATAGCGCCCCTAATTCGACCTTCCGAACACCAGGGGCTTCGCCAACTTTATTAATTGTCAAACTCCTATGGCTAAGTGGGGGCGGTAAAGGCCGCATAGTCTGATTGCCTTGTTCACGGTGCTAAACACCTCCTTTAAGGACCAGAATGTTGAGTAAAAAGTGTTTAGATTTATCCCGAACACCCCTGTACTATCTACGTGGGGGCAGAAGCCAACGACTAGTCATTCCCCAGATTAATAAACGGCCGCACAGGAGGTAAAATTTAAAAATCATAAACATTATACTACATAACATCTTTGTTCCATATTATAGGGCAAGATAATACACATGTTCTTATGGGAATATAATATCCTTCGAACATTGCTCCGCCGCAAGGCGGTACCCCTCCAGGACGCCATCAAAAATAGTTCTCGGGTCAACAATGCTCCTTGCCCTCCGGCGGTCCTTCGGTCATTAGCTTCTTGGCATCCAGCTTCGCCCAATGCGTCTTGACGCGGGCAAAAGCCATACGCGCACCTACAATGCAGACCGACTGCTTCACGGCTTTGAGCCGCGGACAGGCACTCACAAGCCACTGCACAAGTCCGAAATAGCTGCCAGGTGTAGGATCGGCAGGCCACAGCCGGACTATCAGGTCCTTCATGGCCAGCTCTGCCAACCGGTGCAGCTCGACCAACTGCTTCAGCCGGTCGCTGAAGGGCACCGGATGTTCGGATCCCAGATATTGGGACTAGAATAGGTTCTCCGTAGACATCCTTCTTCGGCTCTATAATGCTCGGTTGCGTCCGACACACTGAGCGGCAGAGCTGAAAATGCCCCTGGAAAAACAAATTTCAGGACAAGTACAAGGGACGTTTTCTCTACATGCTTGCTCGGCATGGTGAAAGACTCACCCGCCGCAATTTTCTGGGCCACTTGAATCTCCTGGAGAGCGCTCTGGGCTTCGGCTCATGCATCCTGCGCGCTCTGGCGAGCCCTCGCCAATTCGGACTCTTGCGCCTTAAAATCACGCTCCAAGGACTCAAATTTCTCTATCACGCCCTGGAGCTGTTGCTGCGCCTCGCCAACCTGGGCCTCGTGCTTCTCGCGCAAAGCGCGTTCCTTGGCCGCTTTGTCCTCGGCGGCTAGTGCCTTCTTAAAGGTTGCCACCTCGGCTGTGGCCCCTAATAAAGTTTATGACACTTTCAGTCCGGTCGGACTATTCATTTTTTCGAAATGTACCCACGGGTTACTGCATACCTTGGCTATCCTCCAACTGCTTCTTCACGCGGCCGAGCTCCTCCTTGGACCGCTCCAATTTTTGCTTCAGTCCGGAGACCTCTGCAGCATGAGCAGTGGCAGCCTGCAGCTATACCTGCTTATTCACATAGACAACTCAAGTTAGACTCCTGCGATTTTTTGATCCTCTGTTAGGCTTTTCTTCCCGAACACCAAACAGAGTATCAGGGGCTATTGCTATACTGTGATATTTTTCCTATAATCACATTACTTACCTCAAAGCCTGTTAGAAGGCTAGTGCAGGCTTCGGTCAGTCCACTTTTAGCGAACTGTACCTTCTCTATTACCGTGTCCATAAGGACACGATGTTCATCCACGATAGAGGCGCCTCGCAGCGCCTCCAGCAGATATCCGGTGCCTCTGGTTGGACAGAGGTCATCGGTGGGACAGGCACGCTCCCTCCTTGGGGGAATGTCGTTCGCTGGACCCCGGAGCCGTATAGATTTCCGGAATGGTATCTAGCTGAGGTCCGAAGGGAACTCGGACCCCGTCACCAGTCTCCATGGGGGCATTTTCCCCCGTGTGTCCGGCGTCCGAGGAGTCATCCTGGGGCGTCACCCCGATGATCTCTAGAACCTTCCCCCCGCCTGGGAAGGCCTTTTTGGACACCACCTCGTCATCACCCCTGAGTAAGACAGAATGAGCAGGTGGCGGAGATATACTAGCCATCTCCTCTGTGTCCAGCGAATCCTCTATCGAGGATCGCGGGGAGTCACCGCGCGCCGGACTGCAATGACAAAAGTTTACGATATGTCAATATTACAAACCAGGAAGGCCAGACTTTTGCAAATTCTGGTACTTACGAAGCAGCCTGACGCTTGGTCCGGCGAGGTCGTTCCGGACTGCTGTCGACGTCCCACGCGGAGTTATCCGTGAGGGAGCCCTTAACCCTTTTAGGTGCTTCCGCCTCCTGGCTTGTGGGGGCCGCTCTCTTCTTCCTCCCCGCTTCAGGTGGGGAGTCGTTTTCTTCTTCCTCTTCATCGTTGTCGTCAGCGAACGAAGAGGAAGTCTCGCTTACGGACGTCTCGTCCGGAGTGCTTCTCCGGCAAAGGCCCTTCTTGGCCCCTTGGGCCGCCTTTTTAGCCGTCTTCTCCGGCACCTCGTAGGGTGCAGGGAACAACATCTTCTCCAATAATGGAAATTCTTGGTCCTCGGGCAGCGGAGCCGGACAGCTGATCTCCTTGGCCAACTTAATCCAGGCCTGAAAATAGGAGGAGGAAGCTTAAATTTCCTCTCAAAATATGCTAGTAGGGGATGCTCCTTGAAAACATTAAAGGGTCTGACTGGGTTGGGCTGGCGCTTTAAATTAAGCTTGCGGTCTTCGGTCGTAGGCGGTGGCGTCTCGCCGGCCTTGAAGAGCACCTTCCAGATTTCTTCGTGCGTCGTGCTGAAGAGCGCCAGTAGCGTCTGGTGCTTGGCCGGCTCAAACTCCCACAAATTACAAGATCGGCGTTGGCACGGAAGGACCCGACGAACAAGGATGACCTGGACCACGTTGACGAGCTTGATTTTCCTTTCTATCATGTTCTGGATGCACATCTGGAGCCCAGTCAGCTCATCCGAGGGACCCCAGGTTAGGCCCCTCTCTTGCCAGGAGGTGAGCCGCATCAGGATTCCAGATCGAAATTCGGGGGCGGCCAACCAGTTAGCATCACGCGGCTCGGTGATGTAGAACCACCCTGATTGCCACCCCTTCACCGTCTCTGCAAATGAACCTTCGGGCCAGGTGACGTTGGGCATCTTGCCCACCATAGCGCCTCCGCATTCTACTTGCTGGCCATGCACAACTTTCGGCCTCACATTGTAGGTTTTCAGCCACAGGCCGAAGTGAGGCGGGATGCGGAGAAAAGCCTCACAGACGACGATAAACGCCGAAATATTGAGGATGAAGTTGGGGGCTAGGTCATGAAAATCCAGCCCATAGTAAAACAACAATCACGAACGAATGGGTGAAGAGGGAACCCAAGCCCGCGGACGAAATGTGTAAGGAACACAACCCTCTCGTGGGGCTCGGGAGTGGGGACGATCTGTCCCTTGGCCGGGAGTCGATGAGCGATCTCTTTGGCCAAATATCCGGCCTCCCGGAGCTCTTTGATGTCCTTCTTCTTGACGGAAGAGGCCATCCACTTACCTCTAGCTCCTGACCCGGACATCTTTGGAGTATTTTCTCGAACAATAGAGAAGCTAAGGCTTGGGCGCTGGAGCTCAGGGATGGAAAGGTTGAGGAAGAGAAAGGGCGTGGGTGGAAGAAGGGAGTCCTTACCCCCTTATAGAGGCTGCGAATGTCAAACGCCTCCCCGCTCGCCTTAAACTCGCCTATTCGCAAAGGGTCATGTAAATGACACGGTTCGGTTACCCATGCCTGCATTGACGAGAATCCCGCAATAGGGGGCACGATCTCTGCTTCGACAAGACGTTCCAGTAGCAACCGCGTTTTGAAACGTGGGATGGCAGAAGAAAAACGATTCGAAATTGTGACTGGACGGGCGTGATATCACGTTGAAGGAAGCTGTCAGCGGATGGAACTCATGTAAGAAATATATATTCTCTCTGCGGTTGTGCATGGTGTGTAACAGGTCCGGATATTTTACTACATCCGTAGACTATCTTGGAGTTCGGAAGAAGGGGAACCCGCCTTGCAATGCTGAAGACAATCTGCGCGCCAGACTCCTCGTCATTGAAGCCAGGTTCAGGGGATACTGAGGGAGTCCTGGACTAAGGGGTCCTTGGGCGTCCGACCTGTTATCTACTGGGCCGAACTGATGGGATGTGAAGATACGAAGGCCAAAGACAATACCCGTGTCCGTATTGGACTCTACTTGGCGTGGAAGGCAAGCTAGGCAACCTATTATGAAGATTCCATCCTATGTAACCGACCTCATGTAACCCTAGATCTCTCCGGTGTCTATATAAACCGGAGAGCATAGTCCGGATAGGACAGATTCATTACCATATACTCATAGGCTAGACTTCTAGGGTTTAGCCATTACGATCTCGTGGTAGATCAACTCTTGTAACACTCATATTCATCAAGATCAATCAAGCAGGAAGTAGGGTATTATCTCCATAGAGAGGTCCCGAACATGGGTAAACATTGTGTCCCCCATCTCCTGTTACCACAGATCCTAGACGCACAGTTCGGGACCCCCTACCCGAGATCCGCCGGTTTTGACACCGACAATGATCTTTACCACATATGAAATCAATCTATCCAGAGAAATATCCTTAGGTTAGGTTTGATTCAAAAATTTAGGGTTAGGTCTCCGCCGAACTCATCTCGGACCGACCGAGTTGTAGAAATCGGTCTCACTGATTTGGCGTAGGCCATTGTACATGCGCTTTTCGGTCTGACCGAAAATTGCAAATTGGTGCGACCGAGTTCAACTCTCAGTGAAACCCTAGCAATCTCGGAGCCATCGAACTATGACTCGGTCTGACCGAGTTCACTAGTTTAGACTCCAAAAGTTGCTTCGGTATCACCGAGTTTATCAAATCGGTAGCTCTGAAATGCTTTCTGTGGAGAACTAAAACTAAGTTTTTGACTCATCTATTTTGCAAAAACTCTGCACTTTGTGATGCTCATCCATTCTACCTCATCTATATCTATTCACAGGGTTTGTTGTTAGTTTGCTTGCCAAGATGTCTGACCAGAGTGATAGCCAGAACAGATTTGTAGAGCAAGTGCAAATGAGTGAGGGCACTAGTCCCTCAAGCCGCTATGATGAGGGCAGCAGGAGCACTCTCAGTAATTTGCCAAAGGCAGCCACCAGATCAAGGAAGAAGAGAACCTCAGATTCTGAGGATGAGGACTATGTGGCTACACAGGAGGAAGTGAGCTCCAAAAAGAAAGTCCTGAAGAAGGAGTATGGCACTGCTGCTGTGATACGTCTCCAACGTATCTATAATTTTTGATTGTTCCATGCGATTATATTATCCGTTTTGGATGTTTAATGGGCTTTATTATACACTTTTATATTATTTTTGGGACTAACCTACTAACCAAAGGCCCAGTGCAAATTGTTGTTTTTTGCCTATTTCAGTGTTTCGCAGAAAAGGAATATCAAACGGAATCCAAACGGAATGAAACCTTCGGGAGAGTTATTTTTGGAACAAACGTGACCCAGGAGACTTGGAGTGGACGTCAAGGAAGCAACAAGGTGGCCACGAGGCAGGGAGGCGCGCCCAGGGGGGTAGGCGCGCCCCCCACCCTTGTGGGCCCCTCGTGGCTCCACCAACCTAGTTCTTTCGCCTATATATACTCATATACCCTGAAAACATCCGAGAGCACCACAAAACCCTATTTCCACTGCTACAACCTTCTGTACCCGTGAGATCCCATCTTGGGGCCTTTTCCGGCGCTCCGCCAGAGGGGGAATCGATCACGGAGGGCTTCTACATCAACACCATAGCCTCTCCGGTGATGTGTGAGCAGTTTACCACAGACCTTCGGGTCCATAGTTATTAGCTAGATGGCTTCTTCACTCTCTTTGGATCTCAATACAAAGTTCTCCTTGATACTCTTGGAGATCTATTCGATGTAATTCTTTTTGTGGTGTGTTTGTCGAGATCCGATGAATTGTGGGTTTATGATCAAGATTATCCATGAACAATATTTGGTTCTTCTCTGAATTCTTATATGTATGATTTGATATCTTTGCAAGTCTCTTCCAAATATCAGTTTGGTTTGGCCTACTAGATTGATCTTTCTTGCAATGGGAGAAGTGCTTAGCTTTGGGTTCAATCTTGCGGTGTCCTTTCCCAAAGGAGCGAGGGCAGCAAGGCACGATTGTATTGTTGCCATCGAGGATAAAAGATGGGGTTTATATCATATTGCTTGAGTTTATCCCTCTACATCATGTCATCTTGCCTAATGCGTTACTCTGTTCTTATGAACTTAATACTCTAGATGCATGTTGGATAGCGGTCGATGTGTGGAGTAATAGTAGTAGATGCAGAATCGTTTCGGTCTACTTGACACGGACGTGATGCCTATATACATGATCGTGCCTAGATATTCTCATAACTATGCGCTTTTCTATCAATTGCTCGACAGTAATTTGTTCACCCACCATAGATTATGCTATCTTGAGAGAAGCCACTAGTGAAACCTATGGCCCCTGGGTCTATTTTCCATCATATAAGTTTCCAATCTATTTTATTTTGCAATCTTTACTTTCCAATCTATATCATAAAAATACCAAAAATATTTACTTTATTATCTCTATCAGATCTCACTTTTGCAAGTGGCCGTGAAGGGATTGACAACCCCTTTATCGCGTTGGTTGCAAGGTTCTTATTTGTTTTTGTAGGTACGAGGCGATTTGCGTGTATCCTCCTACTGGATTGATACATTGGTTCCCAAAAACTGAGGGAAATACTTACGCTACTTTGCTGCATCACCCTTTCCTCTTCAAGGGAAAACCAATGCATGCTCAAGAGGTAGCATGCTGCAACCAAGCCTGGGTTGCATAAGAAGGCACCTGCAAAGAGAGTCCCAATGTCTAAGGCCAAGGCCTCCACTCAGGAACCCTCCAAATGAACTAGAGGAGAGGATGCTGGTGAGGATAAGAAAAAGAAGGAGAGAAAGAGGGGAAGATGGTGAAAGAAGGTGGACCCCATGGCTAAATTTGAGAAGCATCCTTCAGATGAAGAAGAGGAAGAGGAAGAGGATGCTGCTCCAGCACCCAAGTCCCAGAAGCTCATGGGTGATGCTATAAAGTCAGGGGCTGCTCCATCATAGCCCAAAACTGCTCCCAAAGCTACTGCTCAAACTCAGAAGCCTTCTAAGCCCAAGAGAAGCACCAGGAATATACCAGCTGAAGAAAAGAACCAGGCCCTAGTGCCAGAGATGGAAGAAGAAGATGATGAAGCCCTAGTGCTGAGTAAACTCAAACCAAAGATTCCAGACCACAGTGACACTCATCCAGTGGCAGAGGACATGAACATCAGGAAGGATGTTGGTCTTAGACTTTGGAGGCAGAATGATCCTTATGCTGTGAGAAGGAGAACTGCAGTGGACTACAGGTTCCACACCAAAGAACAACAAGACTTCTATGAGACCATTCTGTTGGACAAGAAACCTATTGTCTGTGATATGAAGTGGGTTGATTGGGAATATATTGATGAGAATGAAGATCACTTCCCAGGTGTACATGAGAGCTTCAAGGCTTGTGGACTTGACAAGTTTGTTGGACAGAATCTTACCAAATGGAATGATGAACTCATCATGCAGTTTTACTCCACTGCTCATTTCTATCCAGATGGGAGAATAGTGTGGATGTCTGAAGGTACAAGGTACCAATCAACTGTTGATGAGTGGGCCAAGTTGATCAATGCCCCAGAAGAGCATGGGGATGATTTGGATGTGTATGCCAAGAAGAAATACCACAACTCCATGGCAAATATGTACAAAGAGATCCCAGACAAAGCATTGGAGAGACACAAGTTTGGATCTATACATTATTTGTTGTCTGGTCTGCCTACAATCAACACCAAATTAAGGCATACTCTGTTACCCAAATCTGGAGATCACAAGATGATCAAAGGACATTCCATCAACTTGCTGCAGATATTTGATGTTCCTCAAAAATTCAAGGTCATGAGTCTGATTGTAGAGACAATCAAAAGGACAACTGCTGATCAGAAAAGATCTTGTGGGTATGCTCCACACATTCAGGTGCTCATCAACTCCAAGATGGGCACAGGCACTTACTTGTTGGACAAGGAGCATTTACCTTTGCACCCAGAATTTGAAGACAACACAGTTGTGATGAATGAGGATGACCCTTCATCAGTGCAAGCACAAGAGAAGAGAGCAAAAGCAAAGGCAGAAAAAGTTGCAAGGATGCCAAGTGTTGAGGAGGCATCTGAAGTGTTATTGAAGAGCAAACAAGATCAACTAGCTTATCTTATTCAATAAACATTGAGGATTGAGAAGGGCTTGGCCACCCTGACTAAGAATCAGGAGAGCTTGGTGAGGATTATAGAACAAAGTTCTATGATCTTGATCTGAAAGTCACTGAGATACAGACTGCAGTTGAGCAGCTCCAAGAGGAAGCGGAGGAGAATAGAGGACAGGCAACTACAGATGGTTTTTAGTGAGTGCCAAGAGTTCAGAGTTCAGCTGCAGTGCCAGTGCCAGATACTAGAGCTACTTCATCTGCACCAGCAGCAACAGCTTCAGTACCACCTCCAGCAGCCACTCCGCCAGCTCCAGCTACATCAACTGATGCCTTCGTCCTTGGAATTCTCTCTACACCACCTCCCGAAGACCAAGCCCGAGAGACACATAGCACTATGCATTTTCAAACTTTTTGGTAACTTGTTGCCAAAGGGGGAGAAATGTATAGATCATAGGCTTTGATACGTCTCCAACGTATCTATAATCTATGAAGTATTCATGCTATTGTATTATCCTTCTAGGATGTTTTATATGCATTTATATAATATTTTATATGATTTTTGGGACTAACTTATTAACCTAGAGCCCAGTGCCAGTTTCTGTTTTTTTCCTTGTTTTTGAGTATCGCAGAAAAGGAAAACCAAACGGACTCCAATTGACCTGAAACTTGACGGATCTTATTTTTTGACCAGAAGAAGGCCATGGAGTAAAAGAGTTGGGCCAGAAGAGTCCCAGGCTGCCCACGAGGGTGGGAGGCGCGCCCAACCCCCTGGGCACGCCCCCTACCTCGTGGACAGCCCGGAGACCCCCTGACTTGTTCTCGATGCCGAAACCTCTTATATATACAGAAACCCCCAGAACATAACCTAGATCGGGAGCTCCACTGTCGCAAGCCTCTGTAGCCACCGAAAACCAATCTAGACCCGTTCCGGCACCCTGCTGGAGGGGGCGGATCCCTCACCGGTGGCCAACTTCATCATACCAGCGCTCGCCATGATGAGGAGGGAGTAGTTCACCCTCGGGGCTGAGGGTATGTACCAGTAGCTATGTGTTTGATCTCTCTCTCTCTCTCGTGTTCTTGATTTGGCATGATCTTGATGTATCGCGAGCTTTGCTATTGTAGTTGGATCTTATGATGTTTCTCCCCCTCTACTCTCTTGTAATGGATTGAGTTTTCCCTTTGAAGTTATCTTATTGGATTGAGTCTTTAAGGATTTGAGAACACTTGATGTATGTCTTGCGTGTGCTTATCTGTCGTGACAATGGGATATTCACGTGATCTACTTGATATATTTTTTGGTGATCAACTTGCGGGTTCCGTAACATTGTGAACTTATGCATAGAGGTTGGCACACGTTTTCATCTTGACTCTCCGGTAGAAACTTTGGGGCACTCTTTGAAGTACTTTGTGTTGATTGAATAGATGAATTTGAGATTGTGTGATGCATATCGTATAATCATACCCACGGTTACTTCAGGTGACATTGGAGTATCTAGGTGACATTAGGGTTTTGGTTGATTTGTGTCTTAAGGTGTTATTCTAGTACGAACTCTTGAATAGATCGATCAAAAAGAATAACTTTGAGGTGGTTTCATACCCTACAATAATCTCTTTGTTTGTTCGCTGCTATTAGTGACTTTGGAGTGACTCTTTGTTGCATGTTGAGGGATAGTTATATGATCCAATTATGTTATTATTGTTGAGAGAACTTGCACTAGTGAAAGTATGAACCCTAGGCCTTGTTTCCTAGCATTTTAATACCCTTTACGCTCACTTTTATCATTAGTTACCTTGCTGTTTTTATATTTTCAGATTACAAAAACCTATATCTACTATCCATATTGCACTTGTATCACCATCTCTTCGCCGAACTAGTGCACCTATACAATTTACCATTGTATTGGGTGTGTTGGGGACACAAGAGACTCTTTGTTATTTGGTTGCAGGGATGTTTGAGAGAGACCATCTTCATCCTACGCCTCCCACGGATTGATAAACCTTAGGTCATCCACTTGAGGGAAATTTGCTACTGTCCTACAAACCTCTGCACTTGGAGGCCCAACAAAGTATACAATAAGAAGCTTGTGTAGTAGACATCAAGCTCTTTTCTGGCGCCGTTGCCGGGGAGGTGAGTTCTTGAAGGTATATCTTTAGATCTTGCAATTGAATTTTTTTTATCACTAGTTTAGTCTATAAAAGAAAACTGCAAAAAATGGAATTAAGGGTGCCTCAAATGCTTCATCTTTTTAATGTCTTTCGTGAAAATGATGGGAAGGGAAATTGTGCTCAAGTACTAGAAGAAGAATTACATTTCGAATGCTTGGAATGCTTGGCATAAAATATGTGAATGATGAGCATGATTGCAATGTTGTTAGTATGAATTCTTTGAATACCCATGATTCTAATGATATGCAAAGCCACAAGCTTGGGGATGCTATGTTTGATGAATATGATTTGTTTAGTCCCCCAAGTTTTGATGAGAATATTTATTATGATGAAAGCATGTCTCCTATTTATGATGATTATATTGATGAAAGTGGGTTTGGAAGAGTGTTAACTTTAGGAAGTAATGATCCCACTATTTTGGAGGATGTTGAATATTATTGTGATAATTCTGAAAGTGGATTTGGAGAGGTCATGACTTTATTTAGTGATGAGTCCACTATTTTGGAAGAGGTTCCAATTGATTATGAGGACAAAGTTGCTACCAATGATGATTATAGTGATGACTTGTATGCTATTAAGAATAATTATAACCATGAAACTTGTCATCATGATTTTAGTTTTCAATTGGATTATGCCTCACATGATAATTATTTTGTTGAGTTTGCTCCCACTATTATTCATGAGAAGAAATTTGCTTATGTGGAGAGTAATAAAAATTCTATACTTGTGCATCATGAGAATAATGCTTTATGTGATGGTTATATTGTTGAATTCATTCATGATGCTACTGAAAATTATTATGAGGGAGGAATATATGCTTGTAGGAATTGCAATAATATCAAGTTTCCTCTCTATGTGCTTAAAGTTTTGAAGATATGCTTGTTTTGCCTTCCTATGCTAGTTGATTATTGTTCCCATAAGTTGTTTCCTCACAAAATACCTATGCATAGGAAGTGGGTTAGGCTTAAATGTGCTAGTCATATGCTTCATGATTCTCTCTTTATGTTTCAATTCTTATCTTTTATGCGAGCATCATTAAAATCATCATGCTAGCTAGGGGCGTTAAACGATAGCGCTTGTTGGGAGGCAACCCAATTTTATTTTTGTTCCTTGTTTTTTGTTCCTGTTTAGTAATAAATAATTCATATAGCCTCTGGTTATATGTGGTTTTATGTTTTAATTAGTGTTTGTGCCAAGTAAAACCTATAGGATCTTCTTGGATGATAATTATTTGATCTTGCTGAAAAAGACAGAAACTTTCTGCTCACGAAAACAATTGTTAAAAATCACCAGAAAGTGATAAAATACTGATTCCAATTGCATAAGATTAATAATCAAATTATCTAGGTCTTCCTATTTTGTAATATTTTTATGAGTTCCAGAAGTTTGCGTTTGATACATATTACTACAGACTGTTCTGTTTTTGACAGATTCTGTTTTCTATGTGTTGTTTGCTTATTTTGATGAATCTATGAGTAGTATCGGAGGGTATGAACCATAGAGAAGTTGTAATACAGTAGATATTACACCAATATGAATCTATAATGAGTTCACAACATTACCTAAGTGGTGATTTATTTTCTTATACTAACGGAGCTCATAAGATTTTCTGTTGAGTTTTGTGTTGTGAAGTTTTCAAGTTTTGGGTAAAGATTCGATGGACTATGGAATAAGGAGTGGCAAGAGCCTAATATTGGGGAATCCCAAGGCACACCAAGGTAATATTCAAGGACAACCAAGAGCCTAAGCTTGTGGATGCCCCGGATGGCATGCCCTCTTTCGTCTTCGTTCATCGGTAACTTTACTTGGAGCTATATTTTTATTCACCACATGATATGTGTTTTGCTTGGAGCGTCATTTTATTTTGTTAGTATTTGTTTGCTGTTATTTTGAATAATGTTTTGCATCTCTATTTTTAATAAAAAAGTCACGGATAGCCTTTACCATGCTTATTTTGCAAGTATACATGTTGCTATTTCAAAGCAGAAAGTTAACCGTTGTTGCAAAACTTTCCTATAAAAGTCAGAATATGATAAATGTTGATTTTTTGCATAATAAGCTCTGATAAATTTTCTACAGTGTGGTAGAATTCCATAATGTTTGGAGTTAGGGAAGTATGATGAATCTTGCATTCTTTATAGACTATATTGTTTTGGCAGATTGTTGTTATGTTTGCATATGTTTGCTTGTTTAATGATTCTATTTGAGGATAGGAGTATTAAATATGCATAGGCATTTAGTATGAAATGTTGAATAATAATTTTAGTGATTTGTTACAGTATAAAATGATAAGGTTTTAGCATTGGTTTATACTAACTTATCTCACGAGTTCTTATTGAGTTTGGTGTGGATGAAGCTTTCAAGATTTAGGAAACCGTGATATCGGAGGATATAAGGAGACACAAAAGCTCAAGCTTGGGGATGCCCAAGGCACCCCAAGATAATATTTCAAGAATTCTCAAGCATCTAAGCTTGGGGATGCCCCAGTAGGCATCCCACCTTTCTTCTTCAACAATTATCGGTTAGTATCGGTTGAGCCTAAGTTTTTGCTTCTTCACATGATGAGTGCCATCCTTGAAATGTCGTTTTATTTTGTTTTGCTTGCTGTTTGAATAATATCACAAGATCTAAAATTCTTAAATGAGAGAGAGTCTTCACATAGCTACATAATTATTTAACTACTCATTGATCTTCACTTATATCTTTTTGGAGTAGTTTGTCATTTACTCGTGTGCTTCACTTATATCCTATGAGTAAATAGTTGAATTATTTGAATATCATAAATCTGAAATTATATATGTTTCATATGCTTATCCCATGGGGAGTAATGACTTCACATATAAGAAGTAGAGGTGCTAAATTTATTGAAACTTAGCAAACATTGTATGGGTCACTTGAACAATTCATGAAAGAATATTGAAGGAAGAGATATTTCACATATAAATGTACTATCTTGGACATCTTCTATGATTGTGAGCCCCATTAATTATTTTCAAACCTGAGCAAATTAGTTGAAGTTGGACAAGGAAGACAACATAATGAGTTATGCTTGGGTATATGTGTATAGAAGTTATATTGTTATGGATCCTCTAACATGTGGTGCTTGCTATTTAGAATCCTTTGCTAGCCAAAATATCTGTACTAAGCGGGAATACTGCTTGTGCATCCAAATTCCTTGAACCAAGTTTATTCCATGAGTGTCCACCATATCTACCTATATGCGGTATTTACCTGCCGTTCCAAGTAAATTTGCATGTGCCAAACTCTAAACCTTCAAATAATAATCTGTTTTGTATGCCTAAATCGCTCATGTAGCGATTAGGGGCTGTCAGTATCTTCCATGCTAGGTGGGTTATTCTCACGATGAGTGGACTCAGCTCATCATTCACGAGAAAATGGCTGGTAACTGGGATGCCTAGTCCTATGATCAAAAGATCAAAAACAAATTCGCAAATAATTTAAACCAACTCCCCTAGGATTGTTGATAGTTGGACGGCACCCGTTGTTTCGGACAAGCCGTGGAGTGTGATTGTTGGTGGAGGGGGAGTAAAATCTTTACCTTTCTGTTTGGGAACCGCCTATAATGTATCTAGTATGGAAGATATTGGGAACTCTTGGTCGTTATGTTGACAATGAAAGCATACCTCTCAAAATTATTTTCATCTCTATTTTAGAATCGAGCTCTGGCACCTCTGCAAATCCCTGCTTCCCTCTGCGAAGGGCCTATCTTTTACTTTTATGCAAGAGTCAGTAGTATTCCTTCTCATTCCAACCTACTTTTTAGTTGGCAAGCATCATGTGGTGGAGAAAGATCTAAGCATATATGGCCATTCAAATATATTTGATCATGAATTATTATTGTTGACAATTATCTATATGATAAATAAGTTGGGAGGTGAAACATTAAGCCCCTATCTTTCTCTGTGTTCGATGGATGCTATTTGTTCTAAAATTATGCTTTGAGTGGTAGCAATCATGGAAGACTATATGATAGTTGAGTATGTGGGATTTGCTAAATCAAAGCTCTTACATAGACCCTTCCTGAAAATAAGATGAATTGCAATTGTTTGATGACTGAGAACATAGTTTGTTAGTTTTCAAGAAGTTTATGGTCTATGCTTTAACATGTGAATAGCTTGTTACTTGATCATGAAAAGTTTTATGAGATGAGCTACTGTTATGACATATAATGATGCTAGAAAAGGTGATTGAAATTATCATTGATCAAACTTGTGCACCTCTAGCATTCACACTTCATAAATTATTTCTTTTATCATTTACCTACTCGAGGACGAGCAGGAATTAAGCTTGGGGATGCTGATACGTCTCCAACGTATCTATAATTTAAGAAGTATTCATGCTATTATATTATCCTTCTAGGATGTTTTATATGCATTTATATGCTATTTTATATGATTTTTGGGACTAACTAATTAACCTAGAGCCCAGTGCCAGTTTCTGTTTTTCCTTGTTTTTGAATATCGCAGAAAAGGAAAACCAAACGGAGTCCAATTGACCTGAAACTTGACGGGGCTTATTTTTGGACCAGAAGAAGGCCATGGAGTAAAAGAGTTGGGCCAGAAGAGTCCCGGGCTGCCCACGAGGGTGGGAGGCGCGCCCACCCCCTGGGCACGCCCCCTACCTCGTGGATAGCCCGGAGACCCCCCCTGACTTGTTCTCGACGCCAAAACCTCTTATATATATACAGAAACCCCCAGAACATAACCTAGATCGGGAGTTCCGCCGCCGCAAGCCTCTGTAGCCACCGAAAACCAATCTAGACCCGTTCCGGCACCCTGTCGGAGGGGGGGTCCCTCACCGGTGGCCATCTTCATCATCCTGGCACTCTCCATGACGAGGAGGGAGTAGTTCACCCTCGGGGTTGAGGGTATGTACCAGTAGCTATGTGTTTGATCTCTCTCTCCCTCTCTTGTGTTCTTGATTTGGCACGATCTTGATGTATCGCGAGCTTTGCTATTATAGTTGGATCTTATGGTGTTTCTCCCCCTCTACTCTCTTGTAATGGATTGAGTTTTCCCTTTGAAGTTATCTTATCGGATTGAGTCTTTAAGGATTTGAGAACACTTGATGTATGTCTTGCATGTGCTTATCTGTGGTGACAATGGGATATTCACGTGATCTACTTGATGTATGTTTTGGTGATCAACTTGCGGGTTCCGTAACATTGTGAACTTATGCATAGAGGTTGGCACACGTTTTCGTCTTGACTCTCCGGCAGAAACTTTGGGGCACTCTTTGAAGTACTTTGTGTTGGTTGAATAGATGAATCTGAGATTGTGTGATGCATATCGTATAATCAGACCCATGGATACTTGAGGTGGCATTGGAGTATCTAGGTGACATTAGGGTTTTGGTTGATTTGTGTCTTAAGGTGTTATTCTAGTACGACCTCTTGAATAGATCGATCAGAAAGAATAACTTTGAGGTGGTTTCGTACCCTACAATAATCTCTTCGTTTGTTCGCCGCTATTAGTGACTTTGGAGTGACTCTTTGTTGCATGTTAAGGGATAGTTATATGATCCAATTATGTTATTATTGTTGAGAGAACTTGCACTAGCGAAAGTATGAACCCTAGGCCTTGTTTCCTAGCATTGCAATACCGTTTACGCTCACTTTTATCATTAGTTACCTTGCTGTTTTTATATTTTCAGATTACAAAAACCTATATCTACTATCCATATTGCACTTGTATCACCATCTCTTCGCCGAACTAGTGCACCTATACAATTTACCATTGTATTGGGTGTGTTGGGGACACAAGAGACTCTTTGTTATTTGGTTGCAGGGTTATTTGAGAGAGACCATCTTCATCCTACGCCTCCCACGGATTGATGAACCTTAGGTCATCCACTTGAGGGAAATTTGCTACTATCCTACAAACCTCTGCACTTGGAGGCCCAACAAAGTCTACAAGAAGAATGTTGTGTAGTAGACATCAGGCTTTGAGAGAGAGTGTTGCTTTCTTTGTCTCTCTTGCATTTTGGTTGATACTTTTGTGTGTGCTTGTTTGATATTATGTCTGTGTGTGAGATACTTATATGATCATGTGTTTGATCATATCATACTTTAATGTTTGTTGGTGATGAGTGCATGTTTTAATCCCTATCATTTTGAGCGCTTCACGAAGATGTATGTTTCATGGAAGAGTAACCCATGATCCTAATCGATTGTGCACTTGCATTCAAAAGAAAATATTAAATAATGTACAAATTTAGGGGGAGCTCTTGCTTATCACATACTTCTCAAAGCGATGATGTATTTTAAATCTTATTATCATTTGTTGAAGCTTTGGTCTATATGTTGTCATCAATTACCAAAAATGGGGAGATTGAAAGTGCAACTATCCGTGGGTGGTTTTGGTAATTACTAACAACATATAGCTCATTGAACTAATGCTATTCAAAGATGATCATTTAAGAAAGTTCAATGATTGGCATGGCATGGATTAGGAATGTGGACCCCTCAAAATGCTAAGGACACATATTGGCTCAAGCTCAAGACTCTACATTTTCATTTTAGTGATCCAAGATCACATTGAGTCCATAGGAAAAGCCAATACTATTAAAAGGGGATGAGGTGTTGCTTAATGGCTTGCTTGCTCAAAATGCTTAGTGATATGCTCCAAAAACTCTCAACCACTTTCTCCTATCCACATATGTCCCAAACCAAAAGTCAAACTCGGCCCCACCGATTTGGTCTATCCGGCGCCACCGAGTTCTTTTGACATAGCCACTGCCAGAAACCCTAGTCACTTCGATCTCACCGATAGAGATCTTGGTCTCACCGAGCTGGGATTGCAAACTCTCTGTTTCCCTTCGTAACGTTTCAGTCTAACCGAGATGAGCGATCGGTCCCACCGAGTTCGCAATGCAAACTCTCTGTTTCCCCTTCGTAACATTTCGGTCTCACCGAAATGAGCGAATCGGTCCCACCGAGTTTGCCTGACCAACTCTCTGGTTAGCTTATTACCAAAGTCGGTCTCACCGAGATTACGTTATGCCCTAACCCTAATGAAATCGGTTCCACTGAGTTGACATGTCGGTCCCACCGAAAAGCCTAACATTCACATTTTGAATTGAATCGGTCTGACCGGGTTTTCTGATTCAGTCCCACTGAGTTTGGTGAATTGTGTGTAACGGTTATATTTTGTGTGGAGGCTATATATACCCCTCCACCCACTCTTCACTCGTGGAGAGAGCCGTCAGAACATGCCTACACTTCCAGCATACATTTTTTGAGAGAGAACCACCTACTCATGTGTTGAGGTCAAGATATTCCATTCCAACCACATAAATCTTGATCACTAGCCTTCTCCAAGTTGCTTTCCACTCAAATCATCTTTCCACCAAATCCAAATCTATGAGAGAGAGAGTTGATTGTTGGGGAGACTATCATTTGAAGCACAAGAGCAAGGAGTTCATCATCAACACACCATCTATTACCTTTTGGAGAATGATGTCTCCTAGATTGGTTAGGTGTCACTTGGGAGCCTCCGTCAAGATTGTGGAGTTGAACCAAGGAGTTTGTATGGGCAAGGAGATCGCCTACTTCATGAAGATCTACCCTAGTGAGGCAAGTCCTTCGTGGGCGATGGCCATGGTGGGATAGACAAGGTTGCTTCTTCGTGGACCCTTCGTGGGTGGAGCCCTCCGTGGACTCGCGCAACCGTTACCCTTCGTGGGTTGAAGTCTCCATCAACGTGGATGTATGATAGCACCACCTATCGGAACCACGGAAAAAATCTCCGCGTCTACATTGCGTTTGCTCCCTCCAAACTCCTCCCTTTACCTTCATGTGTAATGTTTTACATTCTGCTGCTATACTCTTAGACTTGCATGTGGAGGTTGATTGCTTGACTTGTTCTAAGTTGCTAAAATCTGCCAAGACTTAAAATTGGGAAAAGGCTAGATTTTTATTTGGTCAAGTAGTCTAATCACCCCCCTCTAGACATACTTTCGATCCTACAATATGGTCAAGAAATGATGTGATATACGTTATCGTATGAGATGATCATGTTCTGTAAGATATCAGGCAACTGACAGGAGACTTATGGTTGTCTCTTTATTGTATGAAATACAAACGCCATGTAATTGCTTTACTTTATCGCTATGAGTTAGCAATAGTTGTAGAAGCAATAGTTGGCGAGACGACCACGACGCAACGATGGAGATCAACGTGTCGAGCCAGTGACAATGGAGATCATGACGATGCTTTGGAGATGGAGATCGAAAGCACGAGATGATGATGGACATATCATGTTACATATTTTGATTGCATGTGATTTTTATCTTTTATGCATATTATTTTTCTTAGTACGGCGGTAGCATTATAAGATGATCCCTTCACTAAATTTCAAGATAAAAGTGTTCTCCCTCAGTATGCACTGTTGCTATAGTTCATCGTGTTGAGACACCACGTGATTATCGAGTGTGATAGACTCTACGTTCACATACAACGGGTGTAAGACAGTTTTGCACATGCGGAATACTTGGGTTAAACTTGACGAGCCTAGCATGTACAGACATGGCCTCGGAACACTGGAGACCGAAAGGTCGAACGTGAATCATATAGTAGATATGATCAACATAGAGATGTTCACGATTGATGATTACCCCATCTCATGTGATGATCGGACATGGGTTAGTTGATTTGGATCATGTATCATTTAGATGACTTGAGGGATGTCTATTTAAGTGGGAGTTCTTTAGTAATTTGATTAATTGAACTTAATATCATGAACTTAGTCTTAATATTTTTGCATATCTATGTTGTAGATCAATAGCTCATGATATAGCTCCCCTATTTTTTGATATGTTCCTAGAGAAAACTAAGTTGAAAGATGATAGTAGCAATGATGTGCACTGGATCCGTGATCTGAGGATTATCCTCATTGCTACACATAAGAATTATGTCCTTGATGCACCGCTAGTTGACAGACCTGTTGCAGGAGCTGATGCATACGTTATGAACGTTTGACAAGCTCAATAGGATGACTACTCGATAGTTTAGTGCACCATGATTTATGGCTTAGAATCAAGGCTTCAAAGACGTTTTGAACGCCATGGAACATATGAGATGTTCCAAGAGCTGAAATTGGTATTTCAGACTCTTACCCGTGTCGAGAGGTATGAGACCTCTGACAAGTACTTTGCCTACAAGATGGAGGAGAATAGCTCAGCCGGTGAGCATATGCTCAGAATGTCCGGGTAGTACAATCGCTTGAATCAAGTGGAAGTTAATCTTCCAGATAAGATAGTGATTGACAGAGTTCTCTAGTCACTATCACCAAACTACTAGAACTTCATGATGAACTATAATATGCAAGGGATGACAAAAACGATTCCCGAGCTCTTCGCGATGCTAAAACCGGCGAAGGTAGAAATCAAGGAGCATCAAATGTTGATGGTTAACAAGACCACTAGTTTCAAGAAAAGGGGCAAAAGGGAAAGAAAGCGAACTTAAAGAAGAATGGCAAACAAGTTGCCACTCCCATGAAGAAACCCAAAGCTAAATCAAAGCCTGAAACTGAGTGCTTCTACTGCAAAGGAAATGGTCACTCGAAGCGGAACTGCCCCAAATACTTGGCGGATAAGAAGGATGGCAAAGTGAACAAAGGTATATTTGATATACATGTTATTGATGTGTACTGTACTAGTGTTCATAGTAGCCCCTGGGTATTTGATATCGGTTCAGTTGCTAAGATTAGTAACTCGAAATAGGAGTTGCAAAATGAACAGATAATTGTTAAGGGCGAGGTGACGATGTGTGTTGGAAGTGATTCCAAGGTTGATAAGATCACCATCGCACACTCCCTCTACCTTCGGGATTAGTGTTGGACCTAAATAAATGTTATTTGGTGTTTGCGTTGAGCATGAATATGATTGGATCATGTTTATTGCGAGACGGTTATTCATTTAAATCAGAGAATAATGGTTGTTCTATTTATATGAGTAATATCTTTTATGGTCATGCACCCTTGAAGAGCGGTCTATTCTTGTTGAATCTTGATTGTAGTGATACACATATTCATAATATTGATGCCAAAAGATGCAAAGTTTATAATGATAGTGCAACATAATTGTGGCACTGCCGTTTAGGTCATATTGGTGCAAAGCGCATGAAGAAACTCCATACATATGGACTTTTGGAATCACTTGATTATGAATCATTTGATACTTGCGAACCATGCCTCATGGGAAAGATGACTAAAACTCCGTTCTCAGGAACAATGGAGCGAGCTAATGACTTATTGGAAATAAAACATACCGATGTATTCGGTCCTATGAGTATTGAGGCACGCGGCGGGTATCGTTATTTTCTGACCTTCACAGATGATTTAAGCAGATATGGATATATCTACTTAATGAAACACAAGTCTGAAACATTTGAAAAGTTTAAAGAATTTCAAAGTGAAGTGGAGAATCATCGTAACAAAAAAATAAAGTTTCTACGATCTGATCACGGAGGCGAATATTTGAGTTACAAGTTTGGCCTTCATTTAAAACAATGTGGAATTGTTTCACAACTCACGCCACCTGGAACACCACAGCGTAATGGTGTGTCCGAACATCATAATCGTACTTTATTAGATATGGTGTGATCTATATGTCTCTTACCGATTTACCACTATAATTTTGGGGTTATGCATTAGAGATTGCTGCATTCACGTTAAATAGGAAACCATCTAAATCCGTTGAGATGACACCATATGAACTATGGTTTGGCAAGAAACCTAAGCTGTCGTTTCTTAAAGTTTGGGGATGTGATGCTTATGTCAAAAGGCTTCAGCCTGATAAGCTCGAACCTAAATCGAAGAAGTGCGTCTTCATAGGATACCCTAAAGAAACTATTGGGTACACCCTCTACCACAGATTCAAAGGCAAGATCTTTGCTGCTAAGAATGGGTCCTTTATAGAGAAGGAGTTTCTCTCGAAAGAAATGAGTGGGAGGAAAGTAGAACTTGATGAGGTAATTGTACCTTCTCTCAAATTGGAGAGTAGCACATCAGAGAAATTTGTTCCCGTGATGCCAACACCAACTAGAGAGGAAGCAAATGATGATGATCGTGAAACTTTGGATCAAGTTACTACTAGACTTTGTAGGTCGAACAAAGCACGTTCCGCACCAGAGTGGTACAGTAATGTTGTCCTGGAAGTCATGTTATTAGACCATGGCGAACCTACGAACTATGAAGAAGCTATGATGAGCCCAGATTCCGACAGATGGCTTGAGGCCATGAAATCTGAGATAAGATCCATGTATGAGAACAAAGTGTGGACTTTGGTGGACTTGCTCGATGATCGGCAAGCCATAGAGAATAAATGGATCTTGAAGAAGAATACTGACGCTGATGGTAATGTTACTGTCTACAAAGCTCGACTGGTCGCAAAAGGTTTTCGACAACTTCAAGATGTTGACTACAATGAGACTTTCTCACCCATAGCGATGCTTAAGTCTGTCTGAATCATGTTAGCAATTGCCACATTTTATGATTATGAAATCTGGCAAATGGATGTCAAAACTGCATTCCTTAATGGATATCTCAAAGAAGAGTTGTATATGATGCAACCAGAAGGTTTTGTCAATCCTAAAGGTGCTAACAAAGTGTGCAAGCTCCAGCGATCCATCTATGGACCGGTGCAAGCATCTCGGAGTTGCAATATACACTTTGATGAGGTGATCAAAGCATATGGTTTTATACAGACTTACGGTGAAGCCTGTATTTACAAGAAAGTGAGTGGGAGCTCTGTAGCATTTTTGATATTATATGTGGATGACATATTGCTGATTGGAAATGGTATAGAATTTCTAGATAGGATGAAAGGATACTTGAATAAGAATTTTTCAATGAAAGACCTCGGTGAAGCTGCTTACATATAGGGCATCAAGATCTATAGAGATAGATCAATATGCTTGATAAGATTTTCAATGAGTACATACCTTGACAAGATTTTGAAGGAGTTCAAAATGGATCAGTCAAAGAAGGAGTTCTAGCCTGTATTGTAAGGTGTGAAGTTGAGTAAGACTCAAAATCTGACCACGACAGAAGATAGATAGAGAATGAAAGTCATTCCCTATGCCTCAGCCATAGGTTCTATAAAATATGCCATGATGTGTACCACACCTATTGTGTACCTTGCCATGAGTTTGGCAAGGGGGTACAATAGTGATCCAGGAGTAGATCACTAGATAGCGGTCAAAATTTATCCTTAGTTACCTAAGAGGACTGAGGAAATATTTCTCGGTTATGGAGGTGATAAAGAGTCTGTCGTAAAGGATTACGTTGATGCAAGCTTCGACACCAATTCAGATGACTCAGAGTCTCAATTTGGATGCATATTGATAGTGGGAGTAATTTGCTAGAGTAGCACCATGCAGAGCATTGTAGACATAGAAATTTGCAAAATACTTATGGATCTGAATGTGCCAGACCCATTGACTAAACCTCTCTCACAAGCAAAACACGATCACACCTTAGTACTCTTTGGGGGTGTTAATCACATAGCGATGTGAACTAGATTATTGACTCTAGTAAACTCTTCGGGTATTGGTCACATGGTGATGTGAACTATGGGTGTTAATCACATGACGATGTGAACTAGATTACTGACTCTAGTGCAAGTGGGAGACTGAAGGAAATATGCCCTAGAGGCAATAATAAAGTTGTTATTTTATATTTCCTTATTCATGATAAAGGTTTATTATTCATGCTAGAATTGTATTGATCGAAAACCTAAATACATGTGTGAATACATAAACAAATACCGTGTCCCTAGTAAGCCTATACTAGACTAGCTCGTTGATCAAAGATGGTTAAGGTTTCCTAACCATAGACATGTGTTGTCATTTGATAACGGGACCACATCATTAGGAGAATGATGTGATGGACAAGACCCATCCGTTAGCTTAGCATATTGATCGTTCAGTTTACTGCTATCGCTTTCTTGATGACAAATACATATTCCTTCGACTATGAGATTATGCAACTCCCGGATACCGGAGGAATACCGTGTGTGCTATCAAACGTCACAACGTAACTGGGTGATCATAAAGATGCTCTACAGGTATCTCTGAAGGTGTTTTGTTGAGTTGGCATAGATCGAGATTAGGATTTGTCACTCCGAGTATCGGAGAGGTATCTCTGGGCCCTCTCGGTAATACACATCATAAGCTTGCAAGCAAACGACTAAGGAGTTAGTCATGAGGTGATGTATTACGGAACGAGTAAAGAGACTTGCCGGTAACGAGATTGAACTAGGTATGAAGATATCGACGATCGAATCTCGGGCAAGTAACATACCAATGGACAAAGGGAATTACGTATGTTTTCATAACGGTTCGATCGATAAAGATATTCATAGAATATGTAGGAGCCAATATGGGCATCCAGGTTCCTCTATTGGTTATTGACCGAAGAGGTGTGTCGGTCATGTCTACATAGTTCTCGAACCTGCAGGGTCCGCACGCTTAACATTCGTTGACGATATCGTGTTATATGAGTTATGTGATTTGGTGACCGAATGTTGTTCGGAGTCCCAGATGAGGTCACAAACATGAAGAGGAGTCTCAAAATGGTCGAGAGGTACAAATTAATATATAGCACGATGGTATTCGGACACCGGAAGTGTTTCGTAGGGTACCGGGTACTTATCGGGTCACCGGAAAGGAGTTTCGGGCACCCCCGGCAAAGATATGGGCCTTATGGGCCAAGAGAGGAAACACACCAGCCACAAGGAGCTGGTGCGCCTCCATAGCAAGCCGGCCTAAGGAGGAGAAGGAAGGGGGGAAGGGAAAGGAAAGTGTGGATTAGGATTTGCACTTCCTTCCCTCTCCCCCACTTTTTCCTTCCCCTTTGAGAATACATGGCAGGGGAGGGGGCGCGGACAGGGCAGGAGCCCTAGGATCGGCCGGCCACGTATGTGGTGCGCCAGGCTGCCTCTCCTCCCCCTCCCACCTAGGGGGAGTTGGTGCGCCCCTCATAGCAGACCGGCATAGCACACCCCAGATCAATTGTTAGCTATGTGCGGTGCCCCCCTCCACTGTTTACACCCCCGGTCATATTTTCGTAGTGTTTAGGCGAAGCCCTGCGAAGATCCCTTCACCATCACTGTCAACATGATTTCGTGCTGACGGAACTCATCTACTACCTCGACGTCTTGTTGGATCAAGAAGGCGAGCGACGTCATCGAGCTGGACGTGTGCAGAACGCGGAGGTGCCGTGCGTTCGGTACTTGATCAGTTGAAGCGCGAAGAAGTTCGACTACATCAACCGCGTTGTGAAATGCTTCCACTTACGGTCTACAAGGGTGCGTAGACACACTCTCCCCCTCGTTGCTATGCATTTCTATGGATAGATCATTGCGTGTGTGTAGAATTTTTTTTAATTTCCATGCAACGTTTCCCAACAATCAATACACCGACTCCCACAACCAAGTCTAACTTCGCCGTGTCTGGTTCGAGGGCTCCGGCTCATGACTTGTGACACTAGGTGCTAGTCATCTAACAACTTAACCATAAATATTATTGTAACAAATAAATTCTTTACATATGCTAGTACTACCTCAAGTATGAAGATAAGTCAGCCTTGTCCCATATGCATTGTTGGTTTGTCAAGCTGGCCTCGTCGCTCCACGGGCACGGAGCTTGCCGCCCTAACGCTAGCTCTGCACGCTAAGACCACGTCCCCGCGACCGGCTGGAGGGCTCCCGTTTCTTCATATCCGGTTCTGCAGGGAGTCTATTGCGGGGGCTCCGACTGGCCACTTACAGCTCAGAGTGCAGTATATATGATTATTTTGCTCACGCATATTAATTCCTATGAGTATATTTTTCTTCTGCTTGTATTATTTTATGTGCAACTTTTCCAATGATCACGACCGACTCCCTGCCGTGTTCGGCACCGGGAGCTTCGTCTCTTCATATCTGGTTCTAGGGTTCGAATCTCACGACCTCAACAACCCAGAGCACACTATCAATGCATAGAGCATATAAAGCTAAGTCACCTTCACACTTAAGCTTCATAATTTCGCTCCATAAATAAGTTTACTATTTTTCGAGTCGGCTGAGCACCGCTCGATTTCTACTCACACCCACACCCACCTGGTGAGTTGCACCTCTGTGTGTTCTAAAACAAAATTCCATCATGTTGACCCCTCCACAGTCAAAGACCAGAGGATGCATCACAATGACCCCTCCAAGGTAGATATTCTTCTGTGAAGTTCTTCAAACTTGACACCGGCGACAACATTCTCTTTGGTTGTGCATGGACTATTTCTCTCTGTGTGCACTAGCAAACAAATCAGTCCATGCCTGTTTATGTCAGCAATCTTCAAAACATAGGAGGGCAAATATTGCACCAACAATAATATTCATGATTGTTTAAATTTTATATGGATTTAATTTCTGTATGAATTGAAATTCAGAAGTGGTCAATTATGTTCATAAAAATTTGAAAGTTAATTAATTTGAATGTTCTCACATTTTTAAAAAGGTAAATAATATATCAAATAATAACTAAAGCAAATTAAAACGTTAATAAAAGAGCCCAAAAACAATCAAACAAGAAGAAATCCCAATTTCTTATTTTTGGCTTTTCACCTTGTTTCCCACAAAATAGTCTGCTTGATTTGTTTATGGATTTGTAATTGTAAGATTAGAATCATATTCATGAATGTAAAAATGCTCACAAATTTTAGATAATATCTATATCATATTGAAAATCACATATTATTACGCTAAAAATATCATATATTATTCAAATTGTGCACAAATTTTTAAAATGGACAAGCATTTTAAAAAATTCTGGATTCTTTGAAAATGTCAATAAACTTTAGAAATATTCATGTATATTGAATAATGATCAACAAGATGAAAACACTTATAAATTTTAAAAACATCATTAATTTAATACGTGCAGGAAAAATTTTAAATAAAGAAGAAGAAATAAGAAAATAATCAGAAAGGAAAAGAAATAGTCAAAAACACAACAAAGGAAAATGAAAAAAATGAAGAAAAATAAACCTAGATAAAAGCAAAACCTGAACAAAGCCGAAAGAACCCCACAAAAATCGAAACAACAAAATGAAAAGGAAGAGCGGCTAGGAAAACCATGATCTGCTGGACCTATGTTGCGGACGCTCCATAGGTCACTATGACATTTTAAAGCACGGAGCGTCAAATATTATTTTTCTTAAACTTCAACAAAAAAAATCGTATAAATCACTAGTCGAAACCTAGCAATTTTCCCTTTTTTCGCATATTTGTTTTTTTAAGTTAATCTTTTGAATGTGTCCAAATTCTTAACCATTTTCATCATGGGATTTCTTACCTCAAAATCTTCAAAACTGGAGCCCATGTTAATAGGTTTTGACAAACTTTTTTTGCGAAAAAAAAGAAAACCAAAAAATAATAGTAAGGCAACCTGGAATGAAACGGAAACAGGAAAAAATAGAAGAAAAAACCAAAGATGATAGCACAGTTGCGTATTTTACTTTTTTGTGGAAGCACATGCTCCGCTTTTTTTCTTTTTTATGGAAGCAAACCCGTGCCTCTCCCTGGAGCATGGCTTGTGATATTCCTTCTTAGGGGAAGTATAGTTGTGCTTCTCACGAAAGCACAAAAAAAGTGAGCTTCTCAGAAGAAAAAACTAAAAAAAACTTCAAAGAAAGCCAAAACCTAGAAAAAAACAAGCAAAAGTAAAAAAAAAAAAACCAAAAACACATACAAAAACGGAAAAAACTCGTGCTACTGCGGGGTGCGGCCAACGCACAACACGTGGAGGCTGCTGGGCGCACCAAGTCGCGCGCTCCAAGCAACCAAAAGTGGCCGCTAGGTATCCCCGTATGGTACGCATTAAATAGTGGCTCTATATAAATTGGGACTTTTCAAAGATTGGATACAGTTACTAATTCATGATTTAACATTGTGTCATGTCTGGACTGCACATTCGCTGCCTGGATCAAGAACCCTGCCTTCGTGCCGCCAACGCACGAGCGCTAATTCTCGCTTAGTGTGAGTCATGTAGCTTTTCTCCCTGAAGGATTTTTCTCTCGCGTGGCAAGTGGGCCGACCCGTTTCTCAATTTGTTTTGCCTTTGGTAGCTCGCTCAGGAGAAGACGCTCACTCGGTTTCGTTGGTTTTTTCCTTTTTATCTTTCTATTGGTTGGACTGTCCGGTTTTCATCGGTTTCTTTCTTTCTTTCTTTCTGTTTGTGTTTTGTTTATGGTCTTCTTACATTTTCATTGCCTTTTTATTTTCTTTATCTTTTGTGTGTTTTCTTTGGTTTCATTGTTGTTTTTCCTTTATTTTTTATGTGCTTTTCCTCACGGTTTTCAATTGTTATTTTCTTTACTTTCACTTTCTATGTGATTTCCTTACTGTTGCCATTGGGTTTTTCTTTGTTTTTGTTTATTTTTCTTTATAGTTTTTCAACACATGTCTACATTTTTATACACATCGTACATTTTTCGTATATGTCAAGAATATTTTCAGTGCATTTGTTACATTATTCTAATACATTATGAACATTTACTTACATATATATGTTTTGATGCCTATTGTTCTCATACACATTGTATATTTTTGGTATACATCAAAAACATTTTGTATACAGGTTTAAAAAGATTCATATAGGTGGTTGACATTTTTCAAATATATGTTTTGGTGTCTATTTTTCGTGTACATGATACATCTTTTATATATGTGAAGAACATGTATTTAGTACATGTTTAACATTTTTAAGTATACATATTTTGATGCCTATTGTTTTTATACACATATTTATATACATGGTTAACATTTTTAAATATATGCTTTCATGTCTATTTTCCGTGCACGTCGTACATTTTTCTTATACATCAAGACATTTTCTTTATACACGTTTAATATTTGTTGAAATGCATGATTTACATTTTTTCCAAAAAAATATGGAAAGTGATTTCGAAATAAAATTATTTTGAATATTTGAAATACTGACGAAAGTAAAAAAAATATAGCAGAAAACGAAAGAGAAGCACGCTACTATTTCCTCTGTTCGGAAATACTCGTCATTGAAATGAATGTATCTAGATGTATCTTAGTTCTAGATACATTTATTTTGATGACAAGTAATTTCGAACGGAGGGAGTAGCTAGCTACAAGTGCGAGTGCCTGCCTGAGGCGAGACGTGCGTCCAACTTGCTATAAGTGAGGTATAGACGCAGCCGCAGCCTGCGCGCCTCCTGCTGCAGGGTCTAGCGAGCGAGGAGGACAGGCTGGCCGGTGGCGTGCCGTTGACTAGCCCCGGCTGCAGTCAAGGTCGTCGTCGATCCTGTGTACGCAAACACAGAGTATAAAACATGATGGTGACTGGATCTAAACTGAGGTCGCTATTTCAAACGCATGCCCCATCGGCCATCGATCGGCAGGCGTGGCGTGCATCGTGCATGCAACGTGGACGACTTGGCATTTTCCTGCATGCAAGTGGCCGTGGCTTGGCAGCTCATCTCATCTCATCTCACCTTTGCACTTGCACGTAAAAAATTATCTCCTCATGCATGTACTACATCTGATGGCTACGACTAATCAATGCAGTTAGGCAGATTTCACAGCTCGGAATGTCCTGCAGTTTGGTGCGGTGACCTAATAATCCTGGCTTAGCTAGCAGCACTTCACTCCCTCCCTTGCGCCCTGTCGGTCCGGAGCTGGATGCATGGACATAATATATGTACGCAGAGCTGCTGACTTTTGGGTGAGCATACGTACTGTACGATACGACGACTTGTTTATAGCATGCGGGATCAGCCTTTGTGTCAGGCAGGGACGCGCAAAGGCAAAATGGATTGGTGGACTTGGACATGATGCTGCTACTGTTAATTGGTGCTAGAGTCAAAGAGGCCGTGGTGATCTGTACGTCGGTGCTCCATGATCGTCGATGTGTGCCACGGTTCGGTGCCGGGCTAGGGCCAGGCCAAAGCAAGCGGCCAAGCAGGCAATCACAGGCTCATGCGTGGTTTCCAACCTTTTGCGAGCCACGGGACGGGAGGAGCTTTGTACCTCATGGCCGAAGCCAAGACAAAAAGATCATGTTAACTCGGGTACGCGTGGGCGGAACGTGGAGCGGGTCCGCGGGCCATGAGCCTGAAACCGGCGCGTACTAGCGCGCGCGGTTGACCTCGTTTCTATCCGCATGCGATGCCGGATTTGGCTCCAGCACCCGGAGGTGGCGGTTGGCGTTGGCTAGCTTGCAAGAGAGTGGTGTCGGGTTCGTCTCGGCCGGAAGGACGGATCGGACGCGGTTTCTTCTTGGTGCGGTGCGGTGGACGCCGTCCCATTCTGGCATGCATTCTCCGCTCTTTTTTTCCTATGCCCCCTAGTCATAGTGTGCTGCTGGCCTCGATCAACAACAACAAGATTTCCTGCTGCTCCCGTCACAATCACGACGTGACTGTGCAGATTGCGTATGAACATCGGCTACGTTGGTAGCCAGTTGTGTCTGCGTATATCTTTTTTTTTTTGGAACAAAAACAAAAATGGTGTTTGCTTAGAGCACGCAGCTGTCCGTCGAATCGATCGGCGCCTCACTCACTCGCTCGCTCAACACGCCCTGCTTTTTCGCGCGCGGGGAGGAGGACGCTGGATGGTCAGAATCTTGGCTCTCGATCGGGAAAGGCTGTGGCCGTCGACCGGGTCGTCGCCTCCACCAACCGGGCGGTCGGTGCGTTCCCTTTTGTCTACCGCAGATGGGCCCTGCCTACGCTACCCGGCACCCTGCTACCCCACCACCTAGAGCTAAGGGAGACCGGACCATGAGACCAAGCCCATCATCTCCCTTCTGTTTTCTCCTATATGTTTTCTTTCTCCTTTCTCCGATCATTCTCGTTTGTTCTACTCGCCGGATGTTTCTTAATTCTTGCCCGGATAGTGGGTGCTATAGCACACTCTTGTGTTTTTCTTAAAAAAAACTCTTCATTTTTTCTGCTCGGAAGGGTGCTTTGTACCTGCCTGCAGCTTTGCATGCAATGCATGCATGCATCATGCATGTATCCATCCATCCATGATTGTGTTGCATATGCGGTTGGGTTCACTCAATAAAACACGCGGGAAATGGGCAGGGCTGGCATTCAGTCTGCTCTATTTTATGCCGAGAAGAATCGTGTAAAGCTCGTTGACAGGGCCACAGAATTGAGCTGACAAAGCCTCAGGATACGTACACGGACATGGGAAATATTATTCTCATACGTACTGTACCAAATATTTGAAACGGCGCTCTCTTGATGGCTCTTTCGGCCACAATGTTTGCAAGTATACTTGCAAAAGACGCATTCCTTTTCGGCGACGTGTTTCTTTTCAGCGGTCGTACAAATTATGCCATGATACTCTCTCCGTGTTCTTCTCTGCCGTGGTAGTAATGATGCTGTAATAATTTACTCCGGTGCGTTAAAACTTCAGTCCGATGGTTATTGAACATTATGCTACTGTGCCTCTACTGCACAATGATACTAGAATTATACAAGTTCTTCGTTTAATACTACTAGATACTTCCTCCGTTTCAAATTATTTGTCGTAGAAATGGATGTATCTAGACGTATTTTAGTTCTAGATATATCCATTTTCGAGACAAATAGAGTAGATGTGTTTCTCGTGCGAGAGAAATTTCAGAACTTGCATGCAGCCTTGTTATTAAATTCATATTAGTGCTGCGCTCTGCGAAACCAAAGTTCAGATCGTAGACTAATGATGACAGGTGGTGGCACACTGCGCCAGGAGACGAACACGGCATGGCGCATGTGATGGTGGTGCATGGGTGGGAAAAGGCTGCGAGCGACGACGTACGTGGATGGCTCCGTCGCCAGAAAAAATCGGCAGGATTTTACTTCAGACCAGAGCGTCCATCTCAGCCCAAATGCGTGCTGCATGGCCAATATCTTAGCGGTGCGCGTAGATGGATCACACCATACGCTCTCATTAGGGGCAGGTACGCTGTGATCCAAAAGGATGACAGCAAGGCCGTTCGTACCTCGTGATGAAGTTTATGTTTCCAAGGAAGAAGAAGAAAAAAATGCTCCATGTGCTTATGATTTCCGACGGCCGCCCTATTTAAGTTCCAGCACAAAGCGTCGTCGGCTTGGACGTCGCTGCGTTCTCCAACACTTGGTGCAGATCTTCACTGTATACCCCCTTTCAACGAATTCAGGAAGCCTACGAGAATTCAATAATACGAGTTCGATTTCTAATTTTTGTCCAATTCAAAGAAGCTTATACACACGCAAGTGTATCCCCTCATTTACCGCAAAAAAGAAAAAAAATACATCTTTTATAGGACGTGGCTAGCTGGCGCCCGTTCGCTCGAGCGAGCGCCCTCCCATATAAGGAAAGAATTTTCCGCGCGCTGACGAGGACACGCAAAAAGGAAAGCACGCACCCCATGCCTCGTCGCTTCACCTGATCGAGTCGATCACGCTTTCCTCTCATTGGTCACCCCCACCCCCCACACCCCCACCCACGCAGCTAGTGGCTCCTATCCCCGGCGCCCTCACGCGCCTCACGCGACCCTCTCCTCCCTTTTCCTTGAAGGACAAGCCCACACAGGGGTCCCCTTCTTCCTCCTTGCTCCTCCTTTCTTCCTCCAAACTAGATCTGCCCCATCAATGGCGTCTTGAAGAACAAGCCCATGCAGGAACCCCTCCTTCCTCCCCTTTCTTGCTCCAAAAATCAGATGTGGAGACAAAAAAGGACATCCTACCTCCCCCCAAAAAGGTAAGTACCACCTCCCCCGGCCCTCTCTTCCTCCTTGCTCTTCGATCAACTCTTCCCTACTCAACCACCCCAGCCCTGCCTACTTGAGCATCAACTAGTTTTTAGTTCGTTCTTTGATTTGGTGAAAAAAATAAGAGCAACTTGTAGACTGCTTTGAGCCAACCCTATATATGGCATGCATCTTGAGCAACTCTAATAAAACAAAAAGCAACACTAGTACAACAATAGGGCAACTCTAGTGCGAAAAATATGCAGGACCATTGCACAGCTTTGCAGGACCATTGCAACACCAAAACCTAATTCTCTATATTGTATGCATTGAAACAACTCTGTGCAGATAAAAAAGAGCTATGCAATGTGCAGGACCATTGCACAGCTTTGCGCATCGTAGCTATGCAAAAAGTCTAGAGTTGCCTCTATGAGGTGTAAGAACAGGGCAACTCTAGTACTAAACACATGCAACTCCCTATGCATGAAGCATGTACTATCAAAACATAAAACTCATGTTAGAAGCGGGTAGAAAGTAGTAACTTGCATGTGTTGGAACACAACTTTTGTTTATCAGTATGGTTCTCGCTAAGACACAAACGACAGACGCATAAAAGGACACGTAAAAACAGATTCGAACAATCCCACACTAAGGTACTTTGCTACATTGCATATGGTCTCACTAAAAAATAAAAAAGGCATAAACTACACCAAAGTATAGGCCTTCTGCTCCTTGTATGCTCTCCATCAGATATGCACGTTGTTTCCATCATCAAAAGTTGTAATTTCTGCTGCTGAAAAAAGCACAAATGAAAAGCATATCATGTAAAATAACCTTTGCTGCTATATATGTGGGTCATAGTGGTAGAAACATAAAGGGTATGTGAAAACAGAGAAAACAAGAAACTTTTGAGAGAAAAAACATAGAAATTGCCTCTGTTTAACTTTATAGTTGCCCAAACAAGTGCTTATAGTTGCTCCTTTTACTCTAGAACTAGTTTGTTCAAAAAGATGATGCATGTTTTGGTGGTGGGCTGACACACAGTTTGTTGCAGGTTGATTGTTCATGATGATTGATCTGAATGAACCACCGCTTGACGTAGAGTCCATCAACATTTCAGTCGAGTTGGGTGCACCCTTCTTGCATGCAGGGGATGAGCAGGAGCATCACCATTTGGAGGAGGGGGTTGGTGAGTCCCCTGACCCCAATGTTAGCTCTAACACTACTCATGTCCCGAACAATCGTGTTGCTGTTTCCTGCTCCCCCACCTATGGTTGCTCCTGCTAATGCTTTAGTTCATGAGGCACATGAGTTGGAAGACGAAGAAGCTGCCGTCACAGCCACAACAACCTTATGTTGGCATGCGCTTCGACACATTAGATGATGTGAGGGAACAGTATAATCGCTACGCTTTGATGGTGGGTTTTTCAATCAAGTCGAATACGTCTTACAGGTCAGCCTACACGGGCGTGCTGGAAAAGCAACAATTCTGTTGTAACAAGTTCTGCAGGCCGGTGAAGAGGGTTGGGATCTCGGGTGTTGTCTCGTCAAGCAAAAACACTACATGCCCGAGCTCACCTGAACAAGATGTTGAAGAGGATGGCGAAGAACACACTTACAAGAAGAAGAGGAAGCGAGAAACAAATATAAAGCAAACAAAATACCGTGCTAAGATGGTGGTGAAGCTTATAGATGGCAGATGGGAGGTTATCACTTTTATTGCAGATCACAACCACCCACGGATTGACAAGCCATCACTTTCGAAATACCTCCGTTCTCACCAAGGCATCCCACCGGAAGAGAAAAAATTTCTGACTCACCTTAACGACTGCAACTTGACAGCGGGTACAACAAAAAAAGAACTGTCCACACCACCTTCCCCCCTCCCTTCTCATTGAATTAAATCTTGTTACTGGAGAAGTCTTACTTATTCATGTGTCAAGTACTTTGATTTCTTTTTCTATCATAGTATAAACTGCTTAGGATTCATTGAGGACCCTGATCGAAAGAGCCTGGCAACTTGAAAAGTAAACCTGAGGCAACTATGTTCATTTTTTATGCAACTCTGATAATAATAAAAAGCATGACCCGGCAGAAAAACTTGGTGTTACCTATTCCTACCTCAAGTACTTGGATTTCTTTCTTGTCCTAGTATAAGCTGCTTAGGGTTCATGGGCGATCCTGATCAGAAAAAACCTAACAACTTCAACAGTAATCCGAGGCAACTATGTTCATTTTTTATGCAACTCTGATAATAAAAAAGCATCACCCAACAGAAAAAACACTTGGTTGAAAACATACCTGGTCTTGTTGTACTTATGCATAAGTGTTGCTTTATGTTCTCTATAAAAACTAGTTGCTCGCTACATTGTGGTTAGTTTGTCCTGAAACACAAGTTTCTATTTTTATTTATTTATGCCAGGAAAGATGATGATGATAATGTCATCATACTACGGCTCGGAGTTAATTGTCCCATACACAGCTAAAGCCATCCATAACCACTGTTCGAAGCTGAATGCCCCAACTAAGGACATTGACATTGAAGAAACACTAAACTACTTTTGCAAGATGATGGAAAACGACCTAGGATTCCTCTTTAAATGCAAGACGGATGTGGAAGGCGGGACAGAAAACTTGTTTTGGGTGGACAATGCGGCGTGGAAAGCTTACGCGGAGGCTTATCATGATTGCATATCATTTGATGCAACTTATCTCACGAACATGTACAATATGCCGTTTGCCCCCTTCATTGGCATCAATGGGCATGGGCAGTCAATTGTGCTTGGATGTGGATTTGTGCGGCAAGAACTAGCCTCAAGTTATGACTGGTTGTTTGATGCATTCTTGGAGGCAATGGATGGTTTGGCTCCGGACAACATCATCACGGACCAAGATGTTGCTATGGCACAAGCTATCAAGAGGAAGTTCTCGACAATGATTCACCGTTGTTGCCATTGGCATATAATGAAGAAAGCACAAGAGAAGCTTGGCCCTGTGTTGGCTAGGAACTCGGATTTGGTCAAAGACTTCAATGAATGCATTGACTTCAGTTTCACCCCGGCTGAATTTGAAAGGAAATGGGTTGTGATTCAGTTGAAGTATGTAGGTCTTATGCATGGCCGCTTTGAGAAACTCTATGAATACCAGGCTACATGGGTGCCATGTTACTTCAAATTCAGGTTCTTCCCTTTCCTTCAGTCGACGCAATGCAGCAAGGGTTCAATGCTGCCTTGAAGCGCTATGTGAACCCACACAAATCAATTCTCAACTTCGTCAAGCAATACGAGAAGATTCAGATACACATACTCTTGTGGGAGGGCGGGAACAACTACCGGACAGAGCATCTAGACGCACAAAGATGGTCGTGTTTCCCTGTTGAGAGGCATGCCTACAAGGCATACACTAGGGACATCCATGTGAAATTTAGAACTGAGTTTCAAATGATTGGCTAGTACGATGTGCGCCCTGCTGGAATCAACTTCTATCACCTTGAGCCCAATACAGAAGAAGCTCCAGGGCATGGCTCAAGGAAGTACCTAGTCACAGTGAGGCCAGAACCAACAATCTATGATTGTGAATGTTGCAAGTGGCATAGGGACGACATACTTTGTTGCCATGTCTTGAAAATCTTCACGCACCTTGGCGTTAATGAGATACCTGCACACTACATCAAGCGCCGCTGGACGCAGGATGCGGTGCCAAGTGCGCCAGCGCCAACTAACGAAGGCCCTCCACCAGACTTGCCCGCTGAGTCGGAGAACCAGGTTCGACAAGTGACTCTGACAATGTATTTTGCAAAGCTAGCCAAGAAGGAAATGACTAGTGATGTGGTAGCCGCTGCAGTTAGGAGGCACATGAAATCAGCAGATATCGAGGTCACTAAGCTGAATAAATTAAGGAAGAAGAGACTAAGGGCAGCCAGAGAAGCGGCTCGGGCTAGGGAAGCATCAAACCCTAATGCCCCAAGTGGTTCAAGCCAACCTCCTGCCCCCCTGCTCCTATGGATCCATCTCGGTTAGTCACAAAAGGGCGCAGCCGCAGCAGGCGCTTCCAATCAGCCCTAGAGCTACACCCCAAGAAAAATGACAAATGCATCATTTGTGAATCAATCGATCACACTGCTGCGACATGCCTAGGGAAGCTACTGTGATGGTTAAACATGAAAAGAATGACCCCTGGGCTTGCAAACTAGTTGAAGCAAAAAAAGCAACAGTGTCCTGGTAGATGAAGCAATTGTGGCTTGTTTTTTGAGCAGATGTAGAAGGGAAATCAAGCAACTGGCAGTTCAAAAGCAAACTATGGATTTATTTGCATGACTTGTTTTAATTATGTGTTTTCCTAGCTTTAAATTCACAAATTGGAGACACTATAGGTGGATGCTTTGTTGGGAAACATTACATGGAAAACAAAAAAAAATTCTACCCACACGCAATGATCTATCCATGGAGATGCATAGCAACGAGGGGGAGAGAGTGTCTACGTACCCTCGTAGACCGTAAGCGGAAGCGTTTTACAATGCGGTTGATGTAATTGAACTTTCTACGCGCTCCATCGATCGAGTACCGAACGTACGACACCTCCGAGTTCTGCACACGTTCAGCTCGGTGACGTCCCTCGCCTTCTTGATCCAGCAAAGTGTCGAGGTAGTAGATGAGTACCATCAGCATGACGGCGTGGTGACGGTGATGGTGAAGTGATCCTCGCAGGGCTTCGCCTAAACACCGCGAGAATATGATTGGGGTGTAAATTGTGGAGGGGGACGCCGCACACGGCTAACAATTGATGTTGTGTGTTCTAGGCGCCCCCTCCCGCATATATATAGGTGGGAGGAGGAGGAAGCAGCCAGGGGGCGCCCCAAGTAGGATCTGAATCCTACTTGGGGTTTCCCCAAGTGGCGCCCCCTTTTCTTATTTCACCGAAGAGAAAGGGGAAGGGGGAAGAGAGAAAGGAAAGGGGGGGGGGGAACCCCCTTTTTCCCTCTCCCAATTCGGCCTCCTGCCATAGGGGGGCGCCACCCCTTGTGGGCTGGTATGCTCCCCTCTCATGGCCCATATGGCCCATATATTCCCCCGGGGGTTCCGGTAACCCTTCCGGTACTCCGATAAATACCCGATACACTTCGGAACACTTCCGGTGTCCGAATACTATCATCATGTATATCAATCTTTACCTCTTGACCATTTTTAGACTCCTCGTCATGTTCGTGATCTCATTCAGGACTCCGAACAACATTTGGTCACCAAATCAAATAATTCATATAATACTATATCGTCATCGAATGTTAAGCGCGCTGATCCTACGGGTTCGAGAACTATGTAGACATGACCGAGACACCTCTCCGGTCAATAACCAATAGCGGAACCTGGATCCTCATATTGGCTCCTACATATTCTACGAAGATCTTTATCGGTCGAACCGTCATGACAACATACGTAATTCCCTTTGTCCATCGGCATGTTACTTGCCTGAGATTCGATCGTCGGTATCTTCATACCTAGTTCAATCTCGTTACCGGAAAGTCTCTTTACTCGTTCCGTAATACATCATCCTGCAACTAACTCATTATTCACTTTGCTTGCAAGGCTTCTTATGATGTGTATTACCGAGAGGGCCCAGAGATACCTCTCCGATACTCTGAGTGACAAATCCTAATCTCGATTTATGCCAACTCAACAAACACCTTCAAAGATACCTGTAGAGCATCTTTATAATCACCCAGTTACATTGTGACGTTTGATAGCACACAAGGCATTCCTCCGGTATCCGGGAGTTGCATAATCTCATAGTCGAAGGAATATGTATTTGACATGAAGAAAGCAATAGCAATAAAACTGAACGATCAATATGCTAAGCTAACAGATGGGTCTTGTCCATCACATCATTCTCCTAATGATGTGATCTCGTTATCAAATGACAACTCATGTCCATGGTTAGGAAACCTTAACCATCTTTGATCAACGAGCTAGTCAAGTAGAGGCTCACTAGGGACACAGTGTTTGTCTATGTATTCACACATGTATCTAGGTTCTGATCAATACAATTCTAGCATGAATAATAAAAATTTATCATGAATAAGGAAATATAAAATAGCAACTTTATTATTGCCTCTAGGGCATATTTCCTTCATGCTTAACATTTGTGCTTATATTCCCTACTCAAAAACTTGCAAAACCTATGGACGCTTATGATTTATGCAGACTTGTTTTAGGTGGTTTTGGAACAACTTTTGCGAGTTTTCTAATGGCACACATTAGCATTCGCATTGATGTTCTCTAATGGCACACATTCATGAGGAAAGAAAAACGTGTACCTAGTTATTCATTCACTTCTTGGCCGGTTTGAGGATCTCCTGCCATAGAATCTTGTTCAGGTCACACTTCTGCATGGAGATGGTCATTTTCTTCCTGATGTTTGGTATGTCGCTTTGTCTGTAGTTTGGGAGCCACGTCCCATTCCACAATAACGCGTTCATCAATGCGAATATGCTACAGTCACCACTGCAAAAAAACAAATGTCAAGAAAGCACTTGCAAAAAAAGCAAAATTCCGTCTTATAACAACTATGTAGGTGGGTTAGTCCTTACGATACAGTCTATTTGGTGCATCGATGTCCAGAAGCGGGAACTTGTCCATTGTCTTTGCTTGTTTTGGATAGTGTTTGTCCCACAATACGCGAACTGCTGCTACAATAGCCCTTGCTACTTCTTCCAGCCTCTTGCTTTTCTTTAACGTCCTCCATGAGTCAAACACTTCGAACCTTTTATCCCTCAAATTGATGTTGAATAGCCAGTAGTGGTGTGCACCATGGGAATTATCTGGATCTAAATTTTCAAGCACAAGAATCATAACCTTCAAAAAAACCATGTCAGCTATAACAGAAAAAGTGGTGTGTTCTGTGCATCACAAAGACATCAATTTCTGATATGGTTTTAGGCAACTCTATGGTTTTTTAGGAGCAACTTCTGACATGATTTTCAGGCAACTCTCTATAATTTCAGGCAACTTTTGATATGGCTTTCAAACACACAAAGACATCAAACTTTTGACATGTGTATCAAGCTTCTGATATGGCTTTTCAGGCAACTCTATGCATTTTTAGGAGCAACTTCTGATATGATTTTAGGCAACTCCCTATGATTTCCTGATATCAACTTCTGAAAAAAATGATCTTACAAAAAGCACCAACTTTCTGATATGATTTCAGGCAATCCTATGAGTTTGTAGGAGCAACTTTAGTTGAGTCGGTGCGACAGAGATGTAAAAACCAAACATAAAGAAAAAAAATCTTTCTTCTGAACAATAAAGCACAGATAATGCACTTGGTTTCCAACTGATACATCTCCAATGTATCTATAATTTTAGATTGTTCCATACTGTTATATTATCAATCCTAGATGTTTTATAATCATTTTATAGTCATTTTATATCAATTTTTTGGTACTAACCTATTGACATAGTGCCAAGTGCCAGTTGTTGTTTTCTGCATGTTTTTTACATAACAGGAAATTAATATCAGACGGAGTCCAAACGCAAAGAAACTCCACGGAGATTTTTTTGGAACATAATGAACATAATGGGCCCTGGCTGTGCCTAGGGGGTGCCTCAAGGAGGGAACAACCCACCAGGGCGCGCCAGGAGGCCCAAGCGTGCCCTGGTGGGTTGTGCCCACCTCGGGTGCCCCCCGGACTGCCTCTTTGCTCTATAAATACCCCAATATTCCCAAAACCCTAGGGGAGTCGACGAAATATTCATCTAGCCGCTGCAGGGTCCAGAACCACCAAATCCAATCTAGACACCATCTCGGATGGGGTTCACCACCTCCATTGGTGCCTCTCCGATGATGCGTTGTAGTTCTTTGTAGACCTTCAGGTCCGTAGTTAGTAGCTAGATGGCTTCATCTCTTTCTCTGAATTCTCAATACAATGGTCTCTTGGAGATCCATATGATGTAACTCTTTTGCGGTGTGTTTGTTGGGATCGATGAACTTTGAGTTTATGATCAGATCTATCTTTTTATATCCATGAAAGTTATTTGAGTTTCTTTGATCTCTTATATGCATGATCTCTTATAGCCTCGTATTTCTTCTCCGATATTTGGGTTTTGTTTGGCCAACTTGATCTATTTATCTTGCAATGGGAATAGGTGCTTTGTAATGGTTCGATCTTACGGTGCTTGATCCCAGTGACAGAAAGGGAACCGACACGTATGTATCGTTGCTACTAAGGATAAAACGATGGGGTCTATCTCTACATAGATAGATCTTGTCTACATCATGTCATCGTTCTTATTGCATTACTCCGTTTTTCCATGAACTTAATACACTGGATGCATGCTGGATAGCGGTCGATGTGTGGAGTAATAGTAGTAGATGTAGGCAGAAGTCGGTCTACTAATCTTGGACGTGATGCCTATATAATGATCATTGCCTGGATATCGTGATGATTATTTGAAGTTCTATCAATTGCCCAACATTAAATTGTTCACCCACCGTTTGCTATTTTTCTCGAGAGAAGCCACTAGTGAAACCTACGACCCCCGGGTCTCTTTCTCATATATTTTCCTTTGCGATCTACTTTTTTCTTGCATTTATTTTTAGATATATTAAAGCAAAAATACAAAAATACCTTGCTGCATTTTATTTCTATTTATTTTGTTTCGCGTTCGATCTATCAATCTACTACAAATTTATCTCACGTCCGTTTGCCAATCTTGAGGCGCCGTACCCCGGAAGGGATTGACAACCCCTTTAACACATCGGGTTGCGAGGATTTGTTATCTGTGTGCAGGGGCTATTTATGTTGTGTTGATTGTTTCTCCTACTGGTTCGATAACCTTGGTTTCATATCTGAGGGAAATACCTACCACCGATGTGCTGCATCATCCCTTCCTCTTTGGGGAAATACCAACGTAGCTTGGTAATGATTCTAATGTTCATGAGAATATGATGCTGCCTAAATTGGATACATTTGTTTTGCTTACAAATGAAGGCCCTAGCTTGGAGAAGGATGGACATTGGAGCAAGAACAAGCATGGAGATAATGCCATGCATAAGGGGAACAAACGGAGTTACAAGTGATGATTTCAGGACTTTGAAGCCACCATAATGGGTGCATGAAGCCTTGGACGAAATATACAAGATGCTACTTCATAAATGTCGCCCCGAGGCTATTCTAGGTGCTGCGTCACCTTATTAGTGGGCCAGGCCCATGTAATTTCGAAATACTTAAGTATAGGCTGTTTTAGAGTCCGTATGTGTGGGGAAACAAGAGTTAGGGTTGATTTGGACCCCTCCACCAAGGGCCACGAAATTCCCCTCTTCCTCCATATATACAGCCCTTAGGGCACCGTTTAGACCTTGGGTTTTGTTTAGATTAAAAGTTCGCCATAGCTGCAACTTCGCGTGCCGTTTGTGTTCAACGACCGGACAAAGCGCCACAGAACCCGCCTTGATCAATAAAACTTTCATCTTATATTCGCAATATCCAAATTGCAATCTCAGTTTCTTGCTTGTTCTTCGTTTGCTCGCAGAGAAGACCCTCGTGGTCGTTGATCGTGCTCGGCGTGGTCAATAACCGCTCGAGTTGGTTTAGCGATTGCTAAGGCGCGACGTCCTCAGACGTTAAGTGAGTCGGATCGTCAAAGTCGACTTCCTCCAAAGCGAAAACCACATCTCATCGAAGCGGGACACCTTTGCCTCTATCAAGTGGTATCGAGCCAGGTTGCTCGGTGAGATTTCTGAGTTTTTCGTAGTTTAGATCGAGTCTGTTCTTCATACCTATTGTCCACGAAAAAGCCACAAAAAATTTAGGGTTAGTTCATCATATCCGAACCAATCGAGCCTTTGCATAATCTTTTTAGGGTTTTGCTTTGTTGAATTTGCGGTTGCATCGTCGTGTCAAGTTCTTTGGTCTTAGAGTCTAGTCTTTTAGAGTTTGAGTTCGGTCATAAGTTGTCACGCCGCCGCACCATCATCATCGCCTTGCCATCTACCACCATTGCTTATCCGCCACCGCTCTGAATCCGTATCCATATACCACCACCAATCCGTATCCATATACCACCACCGCTACCATATACCACCACCATTGTCATATACCACCACCATATATCCACCACCAATCCGAGTTCCTTGCATATTAGGTTTGTTTTGAGATCCATCTAGTTTCCGATTGGTGTTTTCCTTGACGGAGTAGGTTTGGAAAAAAAAAAAGTCTGAAACCACCCTCCGTTTAGGCCCAAAATTTTCAAAACGCACTTGTCGAAAAATTTTACGGCTATCCTATTTTAAGTGTTTCTAAGCGTATTGAGGCAGTCACCGTTATAGAAAGTTTTTTGACCCGTTTCAGTTTTTGGGTCCGGCGTTCGAAAAAAAAAATTTTTGGTCAAAAATTTCGTGCCCATCTGTCGATTTGACCTCGGAAGAGTTTTGAGACACTCGCCATTATAGTGATTTTTCGCAAAAAAAAAAAGCAGCAAAAAAAAAAAAAGCAAAAAAAAAGCAAGCAAAAAAAGCGAAAAAAATTCCAGAGTGTGCTTTTCCGTTGTTTCCGTGCAGCGCCGTGATTTTGTTAGTGTCCTAGGCTCGCGTCTCTAGCACGGTCTAGCCTAGGACCAGACCACGAAGACCGTCGTTGGCGTTTATTCAATTTTGCATCTCTGAATTGATTATTGCTAACCTTTTTGCTACCATATTATAAGCCTTCCCAGCTCCACATACATCTACATCGTGCGTTTGACTCTCCCCGGTAATCGCTCTATCCAAGCTTTGAGAGTTTTGACTACATCGGTTGCCGATCACCTTTCTTCTTTGGGTAAGAACTGGTAAGAATTTGAGATTTGCTCGACGGATTTGTGACTGTCCACCACACCACCACCACCACTTCCTAGTAGTCTGTCGAATCATATTCTTGTGTGTTTCTATTGCTGCTAACCATGGCAGGATCACAAGCCATTTAGACCGACCGGGAGAACATGACAAACAAAGCGCTACATGATAAGTTTCAACAAATGATGAGTGGGCAGGTGGACGATGTGCTAAATAGATTTGAAGAGGCCATGGAGAAGATAGATAGCATTGAGAAGGCGTTGAAACAAAGCTCGATAACAAGTTTAATAAATTGCTCGCGTCTACCACCACCACCACCGGCTGCACCTAACGCACCTCTACTACAACAACACGGACTACCTCCACATCATGAAACAGCCCTCCGCCGAGCTTCCGTGTCCCTCTTCACTGGCCAAGCTCTTTGGTGCTGCTTGTTGATATACGTGGCTCCTGCTGCATGCAAGGGGAGGATGATTATGTGAGAGCTTATGAGGATGAGGTTGATCAACATCGAACTACGTGCAACCACCAGCACCACAACCACCGTGTCGTCCACATGCAAATAATGGCAATGTTGGGCTCCCCTTCAGTACGAGATCACGACCATCTCCCTAAACTGAAATTGAATATTCCACCATTTGAGGGTAGATATGTTCTGATATATATCTTACTTGGGAGTTAGAAACTGAACAACGATTTACATGTTTACAATATCCCGAGGAGAGACGTGTTCCTGCTGCTGTTTGTGCTTTCACTAGCTTTGCATGTGTTTGGTGGTCGAACATTGTAGATTATATCCTGTTCCAGCTACTTGGGCTGCTTTGAAAACTGCTATGCGTACTCGTTGGGTTCCACCATATTATCAGCGTGAATTACTTCAAAATTGCAGCGCTTAAGACAAGGAAAAATTTGGTAGAAGAATATTATTAGGAATTACAAACTGGCTTGATTAGATGTGGTATTGTTGAGGAGAATGAAGCTATGCTTGCACGTTTTCGGGTGGATTAAATAGAGATTCAGACCATTCTAGACTACAAGGATTATAATAATATCACTCGATTATTCCATCTTGCTTGTAAAGCTGAGCGTGAAGTGCAGGATCGTGAGCGTTGGCGCGAACTAACTTTTCTGCAGTCGACCTTCATCATGGACACCACGTGCATCATCTACTTCCACACGTTCTACTACACAGGCACCTCCGTCGGCTGCCACCTCCAACCGTGATACAAGAAAGCAAGCACAACCACCACTATCTCGCCAAGAGCACACTGCTTTGGGCCTACAGAGCTCTTCTTCTTCCATGGCGTCAGCAGGGCACACAAGTGATATTATTTGTCGTCGTTGTAAGGGAAGAGGACATTTTTGAGAGAATGCCAATCTCAGCGTGTGATGATTGCTACGAGGATGGTGGGTATGAGTCCGCTAGTGACTATGATGAAGAGACTTTGGCTCTTATTACACATGAAGAACACGGTGGAGATGATTACGATCACGAGGCGCAATACATGGCTCTTTGAAGATCTTGACAGGTATGAATGTTTAGTTGCTCAACGTGTTTTGAGTGTGCAGGTTACACAAGCTGAGCAAAATCAGAGGCATAACTTGTTCCATACAAAGGGAGTTGTGAAGGAGCGTTCTATTCAGCGTCATCATAGATGGAGGGAGCTGCAACAACTTGGCTAGCATGGATATGGTGGAGAAGCTTTCTCTCACCACAAGACCACATCCACATCCTTACTACATCCAATGGTTCAACAACAGCGGCAAGGTTAAGGTAACACGATCTGTTCGTGTGTATTTTAGTATCTCTACATATGCTGATTATGTTGATTGTGATGTGGTACCTATGCAAGCATGTTCCTTATTACTTGGTAGACCATGGCAATTTGATAAAAATTCTGTACACCATGGTAGAAACAATCAGTATACTCTTGTTCACAAGGATAAAAATATTACTTTGCTTCCTATGACTCTGATTCCATTTTGAAAGATGATATTAATAGAGCTAATAAAGCAAAACAGGAGAAAATAAGAGTGAAAATCAGATTGTGGCAAAAGAATTTGAGCAACAAATGAAGCCTAATAATAAACCATCTAATGTTGCTTCTGAAATTAAACTGAAAAGTGCATGTTTATTTGCCACCAAATCTGATATTGATGAGCTAGATTCTAGCAAATCTGTTTGCTATGCTTTTGTGTGCAAAGAGGCATTATTTTCATTCGAGGACGTGCCTTCCTCTTTGCCCCTGCTGTCACTAACATTTTGGGAGTTCGCCGACGTCTTCCCACAAGGCGTGCCACCGGATTACCACCTATTCGAGGGATTGAGCATCAAATTGACTTAATTCGGTGCATCGCTACCAACCGCGCACCATACCGTACCAATCCGGAGGAGACGAAGGAGATTATCGTCAAGTCTGAGAGCTGCTCGACAAAGGTTATATCGCGAATCTCTTAGTCCTTGTGTTGTTCCTATTATACTAGTGCCTAAAAAGGATGGTACGTCGGCGTATGTGTGTTGATTGTAGAGGCATTAATAATATTACTATTCGTTATCGTCATCCTATTCCTAGGCTAGATGATATGCTTGATGAATTGAGTGGCTCTACAATATTCTCCAAAGTTGATTTGCGTAGTGGATACCATCAAATTCGTATGAAATTGGGAGATGAATGGAAAACAGCATTTAAAACTAAGTTTGGATTATATGAGTGGTTAGTCATGCCTTTTGGGTTAACTAATGCACCTAGTACTTTCATGAGATTAATGAGCGAAGTTTTACGTGCTTTCATTGGACGATTTGTGGTAGTTTACTTTGATGATATACTGATTTATAGCAAATCTTTGGAAGAACATTTGGAACATTTACGTGTTGTTTTTAATGTTCTACGTGATGCACGTTGTTTGGTAACCTTGGGAAGTGCACCTTTTGCACCGACCGAGTATCTTTTCTTGGCTATGTTGTTACTCCACAGGAATTGAAGTTGATAAAGCCAAGATTGAAGCTATTGAGAGTTGGCCGCAGCCCAAAACGGTCACACAAGTGAGGAGTTTTCTTGGACTCGCTGGTTTCTATAGGCGTTTGTGAGAGACTTTAGCACCATTGCTGCACCTCTCAATGAGCTTACAAAGAAGGATGTGCCTTTTGTTTGGGGTACCGCACGGAAGAAGCCTTCACGGTATTGAAAGATAAGTTGACACATGCTCCTTTACTCCAACTTCCCGACTTTAATAAGACTTTTGAGCTTGAATGTGATGCTAGTGGAATTGGATTAGGCGGTGTGTTATTACAAGATGGCAAACCTGTTGCATACTTTTACGAAAAATTGAGTGGGCCTAGTCTGAACTATTTTACTTATGACAAAGAATTATATGCTCTTGTTAGGACTTTAGAGACATGGCAACATTATTTATGGTCCAAAGAATTTGTTATACATTCTGATCATGAATCTTTGAAACATATTAAAAGTCAAGCTAAACTGAATCGTAGACATGCTAAATGGGTTGAATTCATTGAGACTTTCCTTATGTCATTAAACACAAGAAGGGTAAAGAAAATGTTATTCTTGATGCTTTGTCTAAATCGCTATACTATGCTTTCACAACTTGACTTCAAAATATTTGGTTTGGAGACCATCAAAGATCAATATGTGCATGATGCTGATTTTAAAGATGTAATGCAGAATTGTAAAGAAGGAAGAACATGGAACAAGTTCGTTATTAATGATGGTTTTGTGTTCGTGCTAACAAGCTATGCATTCCTGCTAGCTCTGTTAGTCTTTTGTTGTTGCAGGAGGCGCATGGAGGAGGATTAATGGGACACTTTGGCGTCAAGAAGGCGGAGGATATACTTGCTACACATTTCTTTTGGCCAAAGATGAGACGGGATGTTGAGCGTTTTGTTGCTCATTGCACTACATGTCAAAAAGCTAAGTCACGACTCAATCCTCATGGTTTATATATGCCTTTGCACTGTGCCTAGTGTTCCTTGGGAGGATATATCTATGGAATTTGTTTTAGGTTTACCTCGAACAAAGAAGGGAGGGATAGCATATTTGTTGTCGTGGATAGATTCTCGAAAATGGCACACTTTATACCATGTCATAAAAGCGATGATCTGTTAATATTGCTGATTTGTTCTTTCGTGAAATTATTCGCTTGCATGGTGTGCCAAATACTATTGTTTCAGATCGTGATACTAAATTTCTTAGCCACTTTTGGAGATGTTTATGGGCTAAGTTGGGGACTAAACTGCTTTTAGTACTACTTGTCACCCCCAAACTGATGGACAAACTGAAGTAGTCAATAGAAAATTGTCTACTATGCTTAGGGCTGTTTTGAAGAATAATAAGAAAATGTGGGAAGAATGCTTGCCTCATATTGAATTTGCTTATAATCGTTCATTGCATTCTCGACTAAGATGTGCCCTTTTGAAATTGTGTATGGCTTCCTACCTCGTGCACCTATTGATTTGTTGCCTCTTCCATCTTCGGAGAAGGTTAGTTTTGATGCTAAAGAACGTGCTGAATTGATTTTAAAATGCATGAGATAACTAAGGAAAACATTGAGCGTATGAATGCTAAATATAAACTTCTTTGGAGATAAGGGTAGAAAACATGTTGTCTTTGCACCGGAGATCTTGTTTGGTTACATTTGCGTAAGGATAGGTTTCCTAATTTGCGCAAATCAAAGCTAATGCCACGTCTTGATGGTCCATTTAAGGTGTTAGAGAAAATAAATGATAATGCATATAAACTTGAGCTGCTGCAGATTTTGGGGTTAGTCCCACTTTTAACATTGCAGATTTGAAGCCTTATTTGGGTGAGGAATATGAGCTTCCGTCGAGGACGACTTCATTTCAAGAAGGGAGGATGATGAGGACATCAATACCATTGTTACACCCACAGCCCTCTTGCTACATATCTTGGACCAATTACTAGAGCTCATGCACGCCAATTAAATTATCAGTACTTTCGTTTCTTGGTAATGATTCTAATGTTCATGAGAATATGATGCTGCCTAAATTGGATACATTTGTTTTGCTTACAAATGAAGGCCCTAGCTTGGAGAAGGATGGACATTGGAGCAAGAACAAGCATGGAGATAATGCCATGCAAGGGGAACAAAACGGAGTTACAAGTGATGATTTCAGGACTTTGAAGCCACCATAATGGGTGCATGAAGCCTTGGACGAAATATACAAGATGCTACTTCATAAATGTCGTCCGAGGCTATTCTAGGTGCTGCGTCACCTTATTAGTGGGCCAGGCCCATGTAATTTCGAAATACTTAAGTATAGGCTGTTTTTAGAGTCCGTATGTGTGGGGAAACAAGAGTTAGGGTTGATTTGGACCCCTCCACCAAGGGCCACGAAATTCCCCTCTTCCTCCATATATACAGCCCTTAGGGCACCGTTTAGACCTTGGGTTTTGTTTAGATTAAAAGTTCGCCATAGCTGCAACTTCGCGTGCCGTTTGTGTTCAACGACCGGACAAAGCGTCCAGAACCCGCCTTGATCAATAAAGCTTTCATCTTATATTCGCAATATCCAGATTGCAATCTCAGTTTCTTGCTTGTTCTTCGTTTGCTCGCAGGAACAGACCCTCGTGGTCAGGTTGATCGTGCTCCGGCGTGGTCAATAACCGCTCAGAGTTGGTTTAGCGATTGCTAAGGCGCGACGTCCTCGCACGTTCGTGGTCGGATCATCAAAGTCGACTTCCTCCAAAGCGAAAACCACATCTCATCGAAAGACGGGACACCTTTGCCTCTATCAGAGGATCTTCAACATATACCAGGTTCCTAATCACAAATCTCATCTCCTCGCAATTTACATTATTTTCCATTTGCCTCTCGTTTTCCTCTCCCCCACTTCACAAAAATTTGCCGTTTTGTTCATCCTTTTTTCGTTTGCCTTTTTCTCGTCAGATCTCATGTTTGCTTATGTTGCCATGTGCCTTCTATTTGCTTGGATCTTCGCTTGCTAAAATTATATTGTTATGGATCCTCATCCACTTGCTAATATTTTCAAAAAATCCAATTGTGATGAACCAATTGCTAGTGAATTGAGTGCACTAGATTATCTTTATGAAGTTTTGCTTGAGATTCGTGAATCAGAAAATTGTGATGAAGAAACTTATGGAGTGATTCATGATAGCTCCTTGAATGAAAAACATGATTGCAATGATTTTACTATAATTCTATTAATGTCAATTGTGCTAATAATATGCAAAACCCCAAGCTTGGGGATGCTAATTTTGATATGTTCACTACTTATTGCAATGATCATGATTGGGGTGATTCTTCTTATGATCTTGAAAATTTATTTAAGCCTCATGATGAAATACTTCCTACCCCCAAGACTATCAAAGGATGGAGGCCCAAAGAGATCCAAATGAAGGAGCTCCAAAGGCCTCTTCGAGTAAATGATAGTCGTGGGAGGGTGAGCCTTCTCATGTAGCTTTCCTTTGATACAAGCACTGCAAGCACGATCTTTAGCAAAACTAACATTCGTTAGTCCTCGAACATGGTCCCCCTTGAGAAGACTTTGCAAAGATCTCATATTGACATGGGCTAAACGGCGATGCCAAAGCCATCCCACGTCAACTTTAGCCATTAGGCATGTCGCGGTCTTAGTGGGTTCCTCCGAAAAATTAATCACATATAGACCGTTCTCGACATGCCCAACAAAGGCTACTTTAAGAGTATTGCTCCACAAGAGGGCCACGGTATCAATATCAAAGAAAGTGGCAAAGCCCATGATTGCAAGTTGACGAACGAAAAGTAAATTGTATGCAAGGGACTCAACAAGCATGACCTTCTCGATCGTGAGATCATGAGAAATGACAACCTTGCCGAGTCCCAATACCTTAGAAGACGAGGCATCACCCCACTCAACATTGGTGGGCATAGATGGAATCTTGTGCACGTCCACCACCAAGTCCTTGCTTTCGGTCATATGATTTGTAGCTCCACTATCGAGCAACCATGATCCCCCACCAGAAGCAAACACCTACAAGAGATCAATGCTTGATTTTAGGTACCCATTTTGTAGTGGGTCCTTTGATGTTAGTGACAAGGGTCTTCAGAACCCAAATAGACCATTCAATATACTCATGAGGAGAACCAACAAATTTGGCATAAACATGCCCATCACTAGCACGACACAAAACATAAGAAGGGTTAAAGTCGCCGGCTTTGTTGGAAGGGGTGGCATTGCCGTTCTTGACACCACCACCCTTCACATTGTTCTTATTCTCCTTGGAAGCACCCTCTCCCTCCTTCACAAAGGTTTGCTTGAGAGGGGGAGGTCGTTTGGTCTTGTCATTCTTCTTCTTGTTCTTGGGCATGGGTGCGAACCCAATCCCTTCCTTGCCCACAACTTCCTTTTGATTGCTCAAGAGGTCGTTGAGGTTCTTCTCACCTTGAATGCACGGCACAAGGACTTTCTCAAGTTGCTCCTTCAACTTAGCATTCTCCTCAACAAGATGCACATGCTCACAACAAGGGTTAGTAGCATTTGCATTATCAATTAACACCATATGAGGAAAGGTGGCTTTCTCCTTGGTTAGCTTCACTTGGAGTTGATCATGAGATTCCTTGAGGCTAGCATGAATACCTTTCAAGGCCTTGTGAGCCTTGTCAAGTATATCAAACTCCTCCTTGAGTCTAGCAAGATCAACCCCAAGTTTGGCTTTCTCAGAATTGAGCACACGAGAAACAACAAGAGCATGATCAAGATCTTTCTTTAACTTAGCATGATCATTGTTGTGTGACTCCTCAAGAGCCAAACGAAGACCACGCTCTTCCTCAAGAGCATTGGAAAGATCCGAAATCTCGTCGGCATAGTCACGACTATGCACCTCCATCTTAGAGATGGTATCATCGTGAGCCTCGATCATGTCATTGGCTTCACCAAGTTGTTCCAAGAGGGCAACGAAGTGCTTCTTGGATTTACCCTTGAGTTTACCCATAAAGGTCTCAAACTCATTCTCCTCCACATTTGTTCCCTCATGTTCATCAATGCCATCCTTCAAAGAAGGATGATTAATGATGGTAGTTTTGATGTTGGGGGTTACCTTGTTGGTGGCTTTAGCCATGAGGCACTTGGCGGTGATGCACTCATTGGGTGAGTCAAAGAGAGACACCCGAGGAGTCGTCGCAATGGCAACGGAGGCCATGGCAATCGACTCACCATCTTCATCATCATAATCATCCTCATTGTACTCTTCTTGTACCACCAATGCCCTGGGAGGAGTCTTCTTGGTGAAGTTGCTCTTGTTGGGGAAAGACTTGGCCTTGTCCTTTCGGATGAGCTTGCCACCATTGTCTTCCCTCTTCTCATAAGGGCATTCCGCAACAAAGTGGCTCACATTGCCACAATTAAAGCAAGTCCTCACTCGTTGCTTGCCCTTTGCGCCACTTGAATTATTATTGTTGAAGTTGGGCCTTGAGTTCTTATTGCTCCAAAATTGCCTTGAAGCAAGAGCCATGTGTTCATGATAGGCATACTTCGTATCTTCGAGGTTGCTCTCCTCTTCTTCCTCTTAATCCTCTTCCTCCATACTAACCTTGGCCTCTAGTGCAAGGTTGGGCTTCTTTACTCTTTGAGAGCGTAGTATCGCATTGTCGGCGGTCTTGTCCAAGATGCTCATAGCAATGAACTCATCCAACACTTCACTTGAGGACAAGGTGTGGAAGTCCGGTCTTTGACGAATGACGAAGGACGTGGCTTTGTGGTAGGGCATCATTGCCTTGAGGAATTTGCGCTTGATCCAATTGTCACCCGTGTCCTTACTTCCATGATCTCGGAGTGAGACCGCGAGTTTGGTTACCCTCCGATAAAGCTCACGAGGTTCTTCATCTTCTTTCATTGCAAACTCATCGGCTTCATCTTGCACCACTTCATAGTTGGAGCGTTGAATGCTTGCGCTTCCCCGGTAGAGGGAAACAACTTGGTGCAAGCATATTTGGCCATGGAGTAGGGCCGGAGATGAGGAAGATCTTCGGGTGGGATTGCTTCTTGGATGATGAAGAGAGCATTTTCGTTGAATTGATTATCCACGGCTTCTCTAGGAGTGAAGTTGCTTCGGTCATGCGGATAGAAACCTTCTTCAATGATTCTCCAAAGGTTAGTGTTCACATGATTTAAATGACGCTTAAAGCGATAGACCCAAGAATCAAATTCCACATTCTTCTCAATCTTAGGGGCCGGGCCGGCATGATTCAAATGAGTGGAAGGAAACAGTCCACCATAGACAAGTGGAGGTTCCACATGGGCAAAGAAGCCGGTGCCATTTTTACCACTAGAAGAAGGAGCTTTCTCACTAGTAGCTCCCCCCTTGTCGGAGGTAGCATCCGTCACCTTGTTAGCGGGATCACCCGCTTTCACCGGTGTGGTGGAAAGTTTAAGCCCTTCTATGAATTTATTAAACATGCTTTCGACCTCGGTCGTCATGGAGGTTTTCAATGTGTCCAACACCACATTGAATTCCTCACGAGAGACCGCGGTTACCCCATCTCTCGTAGACGAGACCGGATTCGCACCAGAGTGCTCCTCCACACCGTCTGCGACGTCAACCATACGCTTCGGACGGTAAAGTCCTTAATAAAGAGATGATGCTCTGATACCAATTGAAAGGATCAAAATAGTTGACTAGAGGGGGGGGGGGTGAATAGGCAACTAACAATTTTTAGCTTTTCTTTACCAAATTAAACTTTACATCAAAGTAGGTTGTCTAGATATACAACTAGGTGAGCAACCTATATGATGCAACAACAACAAGCACACAAGCAAGCAAGAGATATAACACAAATAAGCTTGCACAAGTAAAGGCACGAGATAACCAAGAGTGGAGCCGGTGAAGACGAGGATGTGTTACCGAAGTTCCTTCCCTTTGAGGGGAAATACATCTTCGTTGGAGCGGTGTGGAGGCACAATGCTCCCCAAGAAGCCACTAGGGCCACCGTATTCTCCTCATGCCCTCACACAATGCAAGATGCCGTGATTCCACTATTGGTGCCCTTGGAGGCGGCGACCGAACCTTTACAAACAAGGTTGGGGCAATCTCCACAACTTAATTGGAGGCTCCCAACGACACCACGAAGCTTCACCAAAATGGACTATGGCTCCGTGGTGACCTCAACCGTCTAGGGTGCTCAAACACCCAAGAGTAACAAGATCCGCTAGGGATTAGTGGGGGGAATCAAATTTCTCTTGGGGGAAGTGTAGGTCGGGGCCTTCTCAACCAATCCCGAGCAAATCAACAATTTTGATTGGCTAGGGAGAGAGATCGGGAAAAAATGGAGCTTGGAGCAACAATGGAGCTTTTGGGGGAAGAGGTGAGTCAACTTTGGAGAAGAAGACCCCCTTATATAGTGGGGGAAACAATCCAACCGTTATCCCCCAAAGCAGTCCCGCAGAGGGCGGTACTACCGCAGGAGGCAACGGTACTACCGATGGGCCCAGCGGTACTACCGCTCCCCCACGCGGTACCGCCGTGCAGTTTGGGAAGGCAAGAACGCGTGCAGAGATCGGACCCAGTGCGGTACTGCCGTGGTGGTAGGGCGGTACTACCGCTCATGAGCGGTACCACCGCAACTACTGCCGCTGCTTAGTGCCGCACAATCCGACACGAGAGGCGACCCCCTCGAGTCGAGGCGGTAGGAGCCCGGTACCGCAGCGATACTATGGCTGAGGACCCACAGGCGGTACACCGCTGTAGAGCGGTACTACCGCCTGTGGCTCTTAAGGGGTACTACCGCTGGGACCAAACGATGCACATAGGAAGGGGAATGAGCTCTCCATTGAAGCGGAAAGGCTCAGAGGGTGTGAAAAGGATGTGTACATGTTGATTCCACCCTAGCCTTACCAAAGGGGACCCCCTCTTGATAGTACGGTGACTCCTACGGAACTAGTTCACCAAAAAGAAATGAAAGAGCTACACCGTCTTGAATAACACTCCGAGGGGAAGGAAATCGTCTCATGCTAAAGGATGAATCTCTGAAATGCCCAAAGCACACGATTAGTCCGCAAACATGTTGTCATCAATCACCAAAACTACATCTAGAGAGATATGCCTTAACAGTGATGAACTATAATATGCAAGGGATGGATAAGACAATTCCTGAGCTCTTCGCAATGCTAAAGGCTGCGGAGGTAGAAATCAAGAAGGAGCATCAAGTGTTGATGGTCAACAAGACCATCAGTTTCGAGAAAAAGGGTAAAGGGAAGAAGGGAAACTTCAAGAAGAACGGCAAGCAAGTTGCTGCTCAAGTGAGGAAGCCCAAGTCTGGACCTAAACCTGAGACTGAGTGCTACTACTGCAAAGGGACTGGTCACTGGAAGCGGAACTGCCCCAAGTATTTGGCGGATAAGAAGGATGGAAAAGTGAACAAAGGTATATGTGATATACATGTTATTGATGTGTACCTTACTAATGCTCGCAGTAGTGCCTGGGTATTTGATACTGGTTCTGTTGCTACTTTTTGCAACTCGAAACAAGGACTACAGATTAAGCGAGGATTGGCTAAGGACGAGGTGGCAATGCGTGGGAAATGGTTCCAAAGTCGATGTGATCGCGGTCGGCACGCTACCTCTACATCTACCTTCGGGATTAGTTTTAGACCTGAATAATTGTTATTTGGTGCAAGCGTTAAGCATGAACATTATATCTGGATCTTGTTTGATGCGAGACGGTTATTAATTTAAATCCAAGAATAATGGTTGTTCTATTTATATGAGTAATATCTTTTATGGTCATGCACCCCTGAAGAGTGGTCTATTTTTGTTGAATCTCGATAGTAGTGACACACATATTCATAATATTGAAGCCAAAAGATGCAAAGTTGATAATGATAGTGCAACTTATTTGTGGCACTGCCGTTTGGGTCATATTGGTGTAAAGCGCATGAAGAAACTCCATTCTGATGGACTTTTGGAATCACTTGATTATGAATCACTTGGTACTTGCGAACCATGCCTCATGGGCAACATGACTAAAACTCCGTTCTCCGGAATAATAGAGCGAGCAACAGACTTATTGGAAATCATACATACTGATGTATGTGGTCCAATGAACATTGAGGCTCGCGGCGGGTATCGTTATTTTCTGACCTTCACAGATGATTTGAGCAGATATGGGTATATCTACTTAATGAAACATAAGTCTGAAACATTTGAAAAGTTCAAAGAATTTCAGAGTGAAGTGGAAAATCATCGTAACAAGAAAAATAAAGTTTCTACGATTTGATCGTGGAGGAGAATATTTGAGTTACGAGTTTGGTCTTCATTTGAAACAATGCGGAATAGTTTCGCAACTCACGCCACCCGGAACACCATAGTGTAATGGTGTGTCCGAACATCGTAACCGCACTTTATTAGATATGGTGCGATCTATGATGTCTCTTACTGATTTACCGCTATCGTTTTGGGGTTATGCTTTAGATACGGCTTCATTCACGTTAAATAGGGCACCATCTAAATCCGTTGAGACGACACCTTATGAACTGTGGTTTGGCAAGAAACCCAAGTTGTCGTTTCTTAAAGTTTGGGGCTGCGATACTTATGTGAAAAAGCTTCAACCTGATAAGCTCGAACCCAAGTCGGAGAAATGTGTCTTCATAGGATACCCAAAGGAGACTGTTGGATACACCTTCTATCACAGATCCGAAGGCAAGACATTCGTTGCTAAAAATGGATCCTTTCTAGAGAAGGAGTTTCTCTCAAAAGAAGTGAGTGGGAGGAAAGTAGAACTTGATGAGGTAACTGTACCTGCTCCCTTATTGGAAAGTAGTTCATCACAGAAATCAGTTCCTGTGACTACTATACCAATTAGTGAGGAAGCTAATGATGATGATCATGTAACTTCAGATCAAGTTACTACTGAACCTCGTAGGTCAACCAATGTAAGATCCGCACCAAAGTGGTACGGTAATCCAGTTCTGGAGGTCATGTTACTTGACCATGACGAACCTACGAACTATGATAAAGCGATGATGAGCCCAGATTCCGCGAAATGGCTTGAGGCCATGAAATCTGAGATGGTATCCATGTATGAGAACAAAGTGTGGACTTTGCTTGACTTTCCCGTTGATCGGCAAGCCATCGAGAATAAATGGATCTTCAAGAAGAAGACTGACGCTGACGGTAATGTTATTGTCTACAAAGCTTTCGCAACAAGTCCTTCCGAATCATGTTAGCAATTGCTGCATTTTATGATTATGAAATTTGGCAAATGGATGTAAAGACTGCATTCCTGAATGGTTTTCTGGAAGAAGAGTTGTATATGATGCAACCCGAAGGTTTTATCAATCCAAAGGATGCTAATAAAGTGTGCAAGCTCCAGCGATCCATTTATGGACTGGTGCAAGCATCTCGGAGTTGGAATAAACATTTTGATAGTGTGATCAAAGCATATGGTTTTATACAAACTTTTGGAGAAGCCTGTATTTACAAGAAAGTGAGTGGGAGCTCTGTAGCATTTCTAATATTATATGTGGATGACATATTGTTGATTGGAAATGATATAGAATTTCTGGCTAGCATAAAAGGATACTTGAATAAAATATTTTCAATGAAAGACCTCGGTGAAGTTGCTTATATATTGGGCATCAAGATCTATAGAGATAGATCAAGACACTTAATTGGACTTTCACAAAGCACATACCTTGATACAGTTTTGAAGAAGTTCAAAATGGATCAAGCAAAGAAAGGGTTCTTGCCTGTGTTACAAGGTGTGAAGTTGAGTCAGACTCAATGCCCGACCACTACAGAAGATGGAGAGAAAATGAAAGTCATTCCCTATGCTTCAGCCATAGGTTCTCTCATGTATGCAATGCTGTGTACCAGACCTGATGTGTGCCTTCCTATTAATTTACCAGGGAGGTACCAAAGTAATCCAGGAGTGGATCACTGGACAGCGGTAAAGAACATCCTGAAATACCTGAAAAGGATTAAGGATATGTTTCTGATTTATGGAGGTGACAAAGAGCTCGTCGTAAATGGTTACGTCGATGCAAGCTTTAACACCGATTCGGATGACTCTAAGTCACAAACCAGATACGTATATTGAACGGTGGAGCTGTAAGTTGGTGCAGTTCTAAGCAAAGCGTCGTGGCGGGATCTACGTGTGAAGCGGAATACATAGCTGCTTCGGAAGCAGCAAATGAAGGAGTCTGGATGAAGGAGTTCATATCCGATCTAGGTGTCATACCTAGTGCATCGGGTCCAAAGAAAAATCTTTTGTGACAATACTGGTGCAATTGCCTTGGCAAAGGAATCCAGATTTCACAAGAGAACCAAGCACATCAAGAGACGCTTCAATTCCATCCGCGATCAAGTCAAGGAGGGAGACATAGGGATTTGCAAGATACGTACGGATTTGAATGTTGCAGACCCATTGACTAAGCCTCTCTCACGAGCAAAACATGATCAGCACCAAGACTCCATGGGTGTTAGAATCATTACTGTGTAATCTAGATTATTGACTCTATTGCAAGTGGGAGACTGAAGGAAATATGCCCTAGAGGCAATAATAAAGTTGTTATTTATATTTCCTTATATCATGATAAATATTTATTATTCATTCTAGAATTGTATTAACCAGAAACTTAGTACATGTGTGAATACATAGACAAACAGAGTGTCACTAGTATGCCTCTACTTGACTAGCTCGTTGAATCAAAGATGGTTAAGTTTCCTAGCCATAGACATGAGTTGTCATTTGATTAACGGGATCACATCATTAGAGAATGATGTGATTGACTTGACCCATCCGTTAGCTTAGCACGATGATCGTTTAGTTTGTTGCTATTGCTTTCTTCATGACTTATACATGTTCCTATGACTATGAGATTATGCAACTCCCGAATACCGGAGGAACACTTTGTGTGCTATGAAACGTCACAACGTAACTAGGTGATTATAAAGATGCTCTACAGGTGTCTCCGATGGTGTTTGTTGAGTTGGCATAGATCGAGATTAGGATTTGTCACTCCGATTGCCGGACAGGTATCTCTGGGCCCTCTCGGTAATGCACATCACTATAAGCCTTGCAAGCAATGTGACTAATGAGTTAGTTACGAGATGATGCATTACGAAACGAGTAAAGGGACTTGCTGGTAATGAGACTGAACTAGGTATTGAGATACCGACGATCGAATCTCGGGCAAGTAACACACCGATGACAAAGGGAACAACGTATGTTGTTATGCAGTTTGACCGATAAAGATCTTCGTAGAATATGTAGGAACCAATATGAGCATCCAGGTTCCGCTATTGGTTATTGATCGTAGATGAGTCTCGGTCATGTCTACATAGTTCTCGAACCCGTAGGGTCCGCACGCTTAACGTTCGATGACGATCGGTATTATGAGTTTATGTGTTTTGATGTACCGAAGGTTGTTCGGAGTCCCGGATGTGATCAGGGACATTATGAGGAGTCTCGAAATGGTCGAGACATAAAGATCAATATATTGAAATGCTATGTTTGGACATCGGAATGGTTCCGGGTGAGTTCGGGCATTTACCGGAGTACCGGGGGGTTACCGGAACCCCCCGGGGAGCCATTGGGCCTTAATGGGCCTTAGTGGGAGAGAGGAGGAGGAGGCCAAGGTGCCCCCCCCCCCACAAGCCCAATCCGAATTGGGGTGCCCCCCCTTTCCTTCTCCCTCTCCCCTCCTTCCTTCCTCTCCTACTCCAACTAGAGAAGGGGGGAATCCTACTCCCGGTGGGAGTAGGACTCCCCTTGGGCGCGCCATTGAGAGGGCCGGCCCGTCCCCTCCTCCACTCCTTTATATACGGGGGAAGGGGGCACCCCATAGACACACAAGTTGATTGTTTAGCCGTGTGCGGTGCCCCCCTCCACAGATTTCCACCTCGGTCATATCGTTGTAGTGCTTAGGCGACGCCCTGCGTCGGTAACTTCATCACCACCGTCATCATGCCGTCGTGCTGATGAAGCTCTCCCTCGACCTCAGCTGGATCTAGAGTTCGTGGGACGTCACCGAGTCGAACGTGTGTAGATCACGGAGGTGCCGTACTTTCGGTACTAGGATCAGTCGGATCGTGAAGACGTACGACTACATGAACCACGTTGTTATAACGCTTCCGCTTTCGGTCTACGAGGATACGTGGACAACACTCTCCCCTCTCGTTGCTATGCATCACCTAGATGGATCTTGCGTGTGCGTAGGATTTTTTTTGAAATTACTGCATTCCCCAACAGTGTCTACCCTTGCAGTGGAGAATTCGCGCAAACCTTTCGTGCATTCTCGACAAGCAAAAGTCTATTTTGTCTTCAATATCACTTCATCCATTGGAAATGACCACCCTTAAGATGAGTGCTAGATTGCACGGGATTGGTAATGGCGCATCTCCTTGATCTTACTACCGCAATATTTACCCATTGACAATTTGTTGTTTCCTTGTTGGAGCTCTCATGTGTGTAATTCAGAGTTTGCCTTGGTGTCCTCCCTTGACATAATGTGTTGCCTCAACAACATCCTCTACTTTACTAGGAGTACATATATGATGATTATGACATAGCCTGTGCTATACCAAACATTAACTAGATTCTAACTAAAAATACAAAGGTAAACATAGTTCCATATGCACTCACGTGAATAGTAAAATTGGAAAAAAATACTAGAAAAAAAATAAAAATCTAAAAGTTCGGGGTATCAAACTTGGATGATCATTCTATTCACATGTGAAGTTTCGTGAAGGAAAGATACCGTGGTATTCTTAATGAAGAAAATATAGTCGGGGACTTACTATTATTCACCATTGTCGCTGATGAATCGCCGACAGCAGCCACACCCTCAACCACGTACCCAGCCGGCGGGTCAATGATTGCGGACCGCGTCCGCCGGAAGCAGAAAGGGGACGACAACCGGATAGCAGCCAAGATGTTGCTCCCCGACCTGGTGACGCTGTCCACCCACCAGTTGTGGTGGGAGTGGAGTAGGGGCGGGGGCGGGGTTGAGGGTCGGCCATATGAGAGAAACTAAGAGAAGAGTGAGAGTGTGGTGTGTAACTAAGGGTGGGCGGTGAGGCGAGAGAGCGTATACGAGTTATGGAGCGTCACATCCATCTCCCGCGCTTCGTGCAAGCGGTAGCCACGCAGGACTCACTAGGGTCCGGCTCTGAGAAAAACAGCCCATTTGGCCGTTCCTACTCAACCTGGCCCGGAAATGCTTTGAGATTCGTACAACAAAGAAATTTGATGCAGCCTAGGCAGTCTAACAACCCAAAATTACACCCCGTGAGGCTGATTGAGTGAAGCGCAGGTAATCTCCATGGCTGCGTACTGCCACTGCGGAAAGACATGGCATGACCGAAACGGGCGAACCACGAAAACTCGTACCGCCCGTCACATCCCCTTGCCTGATAAAAACCGCGTAGCAGTGTTTGTTTTTCCAGCGAAGGTCAACAAATGGCAAAACGTGGGCAACAAAAAGTCACCCGAAATCCGAAACCTTGAAAGCCCCGTCCCACCTCAAACCACACTACTACTACTAGTAGGCACCAAAAAAAGCTCTCCACCCAGGACAGGAGGCATCCATCCAGCCATCCAGCCAGCCGTCAGCGTTGCCCTCAGCATCGTACACGGTAAACTATACGCTCGCCGCGAGCCAAAAAAACAGACCGCAACTTGCTTCGTCGTTCCGCCCGGCCGGCCGAGCGTGCTGCGCCTCGTCGCGGCCAGGCCAGCCGCCCTTCCTTCCGCGGTTTCTTTCCGGTTTCCACCACCCGCGCGGTGAAGGGCGGGCCGAGGCCGGGCCCGTGGCGGGGGCCGCAAGCGACAATCTGCACGGGAAATACCCAATTTCCCAGCCTTCTTTTTTCTCCCGACTCAGCTCCCTATGCTGCCGCACTGTACCGCCAGTACTGCTTGCTCCTCGCAGTCCAGCTATTTCCCATATGGACCTGGCACCAACCCCTCCCCTCACCTCCCCAGTCGCGCACACCCGAGGAAGAAAATTGTTTTGAGAAAAGAAGGAAGGGAAAATAGAGGGAGAAAATTATACTAGTACCACTACTAGTGATGCTCTACTGTCCAGCCAGGCAGCCACGGACACCAAGGCAGGCAGGCAGGCAGGCAGGGACGGGAGGGAGGAGCCAGAAAGAGATGAGCTCGGCGTGCTGCTGAGGTGAGGTGAGCTCAGCTAAGGCACAGACGAGCGGTGCGGTGCGGTGCTCTGCTGCATTGCATTGGCCGACGAAGGATCGCCTTCCCGCCCGCCGCCCGCGGATCTCGGCCTCGCCGCCCGACGGCCCGAGCTCCGCGGCCGCTGGATTCTCTGCCGTGCCGTGCGTGATCTGCTGCAAGCGCGCCGCCACTTGCGTGGGCGGGAGGATTCGGATCTCCTCTCTACGTCGCTGTCGGGAGAGAGAGAGAGAGGCTCTCTCTCTAGCCCAGGGTGGGTGGCAGCTTCCTTCCATTGAAGCGGTGGTTCGCTCAGCTGCTTGATTGGGGCCGAGCCGGGCGGGAGATCTGGCCGTCGGCGTGGACCTGCAGATCCCCTGCCTGCCACTGCCAGCGCGCGCCCACGCCTCGCTGCTGTGGAGCTACCTGCGGAGGGCGGCGGTGGTGGTGGGGATGGGCGGCTACGCGGATCCCTACATGCCTCCGCAGCCGGCCTCGTCGTCGTACGCCGTGCCGCAGGGCGGGCATGGGCAGCCGCAGCCGCAGCCCGCGCCGCGCCCGCCGGGCTGCCCGTACTCCTCCTCCGCCTCGGCTCCGCCGGTTTCCACGTCCTACCATTCTTTGCCCCCCGCGGCGTCCCCTCCGCCGGTAAGTAGCCCCCCTCCGGCCTCCCCGCCACCCGAGACACTGCCGTCACCTCCTCCAGCATTGCCTTCCTCGCCGCCACCGCCGGCATTGTCGCCTCCGCCGCCCGACGCGCCCCCTCCGTCGCTTCCACCGCCGTCCCCATCGCCCTCGCCGCCTCCCGCCGAGGTTCAGGCGCCACCGCCGCCGATGGCGGCCGACCAGCCACGCGTACAGCCCCGCGTGTACCCGTCGCCTCCGCCCCCGTCCCTCCCCCCGCCGCCGCCAGTAGTCCTCTCGCCACCAGCCCCGCCTCCATCCCACCCACCATCGCCATCGCCTACTCCAGCTCCAGCTCCAGCACCCACGCCGGTTGCAGTCTATTCGCCTCCCCCGCCAAGAATTGCATCTCCCCCGCCGCCGCCGCGCCATCATACTAAGCCACATTACGCGCCGCCGCGCACGCCTGGGAGGTCACACTTAAACTCGACCCGCTCAAATGGCAGCGGCAAGAACATCGAAATATCGAGGGAAACTGCCACCACCATTGTAGCAATTGCCGGTCTTGCAATGCTCAGCTTCATCGGTGCCACCATTTGGCTTGTCAAGAAGAAGCGACGGCGGGCAGAGCCTCCCTCAGCACTGCCGACACAGCAGCAACCAGCTCCCCCGCCGCCACCACCCAATTACATTCCCTCGTCTGCAGGATCCTCACTAGCATCAGGTACTACAAAACATAAACGCCTGAGTGTTAAATGTATCTCTATATCTGCATTTTCTAAATTTAGCCATACTAGACGATGCTCATTACAGTATTTGTGTTGGCCAGATGGGTTCTACTTACGATCACCGGGCTATCCCTTCATGAGGTCCAGTACCGGGAGCCATGGGTTCCCCTACTCGCCGGCTGACTCCGGGATAGGGTACTCGAGGATGCTGTTCACACCGGAGAATTTGGCAGGAATCTCAAATGACTTTTCGGATGAGAACCTTTTGGGAGAAGGTGGATTTGGGTGTGTGTACAAGGGCATCTTGCCAGATGGTCGCCCTGTGGCTATCAAGAAGCTCAAGATTGGGAATGGGCAGGGAGAGCGTGAGTTCAGGGCAGAAGTTGATACTATCAGCAGAGTACATCATAGACATTTGGTTTCACTAGTAGGCTACTGCGTATCAGAGGGCCAGAGGATGCTTGTATATGATTTTGTTCCCAATAACACGCTTTATTACCATCTCCATGGTGAGAACTCCCTGTCGATCATAGCGGTTCCTTTATTTGCATCAGTTTTAGCTTTAGTGAAGCAGCTATAGATTGCTCATCTGTTGCCTGGTCATTAACCATGCTCATGGAATTTCAGTAAATGAAGTACCACTTGATTGGCGTACGAGGGTCAAGATTGCGGCCGGAGCAGCTCGTGGAATTGCTTACCTGCACGAAGATTGTAATATTTTGTGACTAAATTGTCTCTTCTCATTAATCCCCTGAACTAGTGTGGTGTACTAAGCATTGCTCTGTCTGTATTCATCAGGTCATCCACGGATTATTCATAGAGATATTAAATCATCTAATATTTTATTGGATAACAACTTCGAAGCTCAGGTATGCTTTTACTTGGTGTATTAGTTCCAGCTTCCACTTGTTTCTATGTGATTTTTCAGTTGCATTTATTTTCTAAAAAATTCCATGTACCTCCAACAATCTCCAGGTTTCTGATTTTGGACTTGCAAGGTTAGCGGCCGACTCCAACACACATGTCACGACACGTGTCATGGGAACATTTGGGTGAGTAATCGTCCAAAGATAGCCATTGCAATCTTCAATTAATTTGTTTTTCCGTTAATCTGTGATCTATAGATAGTTTCCAGTATGAATGTGGTATGTCCTCTGCAGGTATTTGGCTCCAGAGTATGCATTGTCCGGGAAGTTGACAGCAAAATCTGATTTATATTCTTTTGGAGTTGTTCTTTTGGAACTTATTACCGGAAGAAAACCTGTTGATTCTTCTCAGCCGCTGGGAGATGAGAGTCTTGTCGAATGGGTGAGTTTCTTAAAATATTGTGTACTTGTTGCATGCTCCTCGCTTTAGGTCATAAACTATGCTCTTTTTTCACGTTCATAAAATATTTATTTGATGATATCTGTTAGTTATAGCAAGTAAGAATTGACCTATCGTATTATCTGGCTATGTTACTTTTTTTTGAAAGGAGGCAAAAGACTTGCCTCATTCATTAATTAAGAGGGGAAAAGCTAGTTGAAGTTTGGCTATGTTACTTAGATGCTTCAAGATTTGGTTGATTTCCTGTCCATAGTACTAGATAATTGTTGTTGATCAATATAGCTGTCGAACTTGGTTGTGGCCGAGAGGCCCCCGTGAGTAATGAAAATCTCCTTTACCCCCGCAAAAAAAAAAAAAAAAAGCTGTCGAAGTAATTTCCAAATTCTAGAGCCTGATATCATGCAGCATCTAGCGGTGCCTTCTCTAGATCACCTCTTTCCCTCCAAAGTTGAACCGTTGGGCTCTTTTATTACAAGGTGGCTGATGCTAGCTGTTGTATTATGTTGGCCCCTTCCACTGGACCCGTTTCCATAGCATGTTGACCGAGAAAGTGATCTGGAGAGAACTAAGTGAGCTGAAAAGTTCCAACTATTGGAGCTTGCTTTTATAGAAAGTGGGCAACCTGATTATTCTTCCAGAGTGGCACGCAGAAAGTGGATAGTGTTATTTAATGCATTCGTCATGCTGTGGTGAGTCATGAAAGAAGCTAAATGAGAACTTGAGAAAACAGGGACCGATTATCCTAATACTCGGTCAGTATATAGCAAACATAAGCATAAATGGAACTGATGAATGCATCACACAGATGACAACTCATTGCTCTAAATGCATTTCTTCAATTTTCATCATGATTGATAGATGGATGCATAATGTAAACTCAAACTCTGCTCTTGCTGAAAAACTTCAGGCTCGGCCCTTTCTCTCACAAGCAATCGAGCATCGAGACTTCGGGGATCTTCCGGACCCGAGGATGGAAAACAAGTTTGAAGAAAATGAGATGTATCATATGATAGGAGCCGCGGCTGCATGCATTCGTCATTCTGCGGTGATGAGACCACGGATGGGGCAGGTACTAAATAATAAACCACATTTCATTCATTTTACCTCATTCCTGACTTAAAAAAAAAGACAGCACATGACTAAGATATATACCCATGTATTTTCTTTGCCATCTCAGGTGGTTAGAGCACTGGATAGTTTAGCCGACTCTAACCTAAACAACGGCCTTCAACCGGGGCACAGCGAGGTCTTCTTGGAGCCGCGAACCGAGGAGATCAGGCTGTTCCAGCTGAGAGAGTTCGGCAGCCGGGAGTGCAGCGACGAGCTGAGCCAGGCTAGCTGGAGGAGCCGGAGAGACCTGTGAACAACAGGCGTCGGTCGGTACAAGATCTTCATTAACATTCTTTTTGGTCATTCTTTACATGTAATTATCTCTTTTACATGATTTTTTTCCTCCCCTGACGAAAATCCTTGTCCTCCCCGGAGTAAATTTTGCAATTCTTTCAGGAGATAAGTAAATTCCTTCTTTCTTTTCCGTTCCTGGCCAAATGAAAAAGAAAAATACAGAGACTTTGGCTCCAGGCATTCCCAGATAAAGTAACTGTGTTACGCTTTTTTGATCGGCCGGCCAGATTGCTGGCCTTGCGGTGCAAGCTTCAGCAGGGTCTAGGCAGTAGTAGAGCTCGGTGGTTGACTCGGGCCTTGTATTAGCACTACAATCATTCGTGCATGTTAACCCTAATGTTTATATCTCTGGACGTAATCCCGTGGATCTTATGCTCAATCATCTCGCACCCTCCGTTTTGTCAAAAGGCCGGTGGGAGGCCTCCTTGTCCCGTTGCCACTTGTGGGTACGTAGTGGCGCCGGTGGTTGCCGCGTCCGATGCTGTGCCCTGATGGATCACTGAGATTTGTGCTCGTGGGTCTCGTTTCCCTGTCTCGCCGATCCGTCGGTCGATAATTAAATGGGCGATAATTTGGACGGGGTGCCCGCCGCATGATGATGGGAAAAGGGAACCGCTGGCGGACGGCAATGTCGCACCAAGAAGAAATAATACTACTACGCGCACGGCCTGCACGGATGGAGAGGCAGCGGCAGCGAGCGTTGGCACTGGACGGACTGTCGGTTGCCAACTTGCCATGCCTTCCATTCTTTTATTTTTTTTCCTTCTTCTTCTTCATTTGTTCTTCGGTTTTGCGTGTGTTGCACCGGCCCAAGTAACACAGGTCTGAAGCCCAGCAAGGCTGCAGGTCTTCTGAAGCTTCGTTTTTTTTCTTTGAGAAGGCTAAGGCTACCTATTAAAACGAAATCACTAGTTGAGGAGTACCCAGTTCTTAGCATTAGGCGATATATGCGGCATTGCCTGACAGCTTCAATCCAGCTAGATGCAGGACGCCATCGAGGAACCTAAACTACTAACCGTCTCTATGAGGCGCACGGTCAGTGGGCTTCAGACTTTTTTTGAAAAAATGATTTTTTTTAAACTTTCATGAACATTTAAAAAACTCTAAACATTTTTTGAAAGACATTTTTTATTTTCTACTAAACATTTCTATAGAAATGCTAACACGTTTTTTTTTAAACTAAACAATTTTTGGATGTTGTGAACACTCTTTAAAAGAAAGAGAAAAGGAAAAGAAAAGAAAAGAAAAACCAGAATGAAGAAAAAGGTAAAAAAGAAAACCGGTAAAGTAAACAACAGGCAAAAGTAAAACGAAAAAACCCAGACTGGAACCTTCTAGAAAGTTCCAAAAATCGGTTTTCCTGAAGAAGCTATGATAGGGCCAACCCTAGCTCGCTCGCTCGCTTTTGCCTATGCGATTGGTCAATAATGCGTTGCGATGAGCGTTGCGTAGGATTTTTCTCTACTTTTGCTTGATGTGTGGGTTTGGACCTTGTCCCTGGTGCCCCCTGTGCATGTCCCAAATCGGGTTTTGATGGTCGGGCTGGACTCTCGGCGCCATGGGATCGATGTCGGGCATCCCTAGGGGCTCAAATTACAAATTCGATATGTTACTATGAACCATGTCCCACATAATGTATGAGATTAGGACTCGTTTAGAACAACATAGCATATTTAGAAAATGGGCATTGCATATTGTGATGTGGACCGAACCCCGTGGCGAGATCAGATCCGTTGTTGCGGCCCGACCTTTCACGACACTCCACCTTCAGCAGCAGTAGCCTCTTGCCCGCGCACGCGATATGCACGAAATAGAGGGTTTGAACCTTGCGGCCTAGCACGAGAAAATCAATCTCGACGATGATACTCACGCGCTAAAACAATTTCTACCAAGAAATCACAACACAGAGGTTTTCTAAAGATCCCTCTAAAACTTGATACGGGTGTCTAACCTTGAAAACACATCGTGTCTATTTTATCAAAATATAACCTGCCTTTACATTGAACATACCATGGCTATTTATAATAGCCGGACACAAGTTTCGCCTATGGCAGTCACACACGCACACACCTATAACAAATCTAAGAAAATAACCGACTTGAATTAAAAAACGAATGACAGATAGACACCGGCCAAAGAAGTTGCTAAATAAAACTTGGACTCTAATCACGTTGGACTCTCTTGGTGGGCCCCATCCAGTTTCCTTCAAAGAAAACAATCTCCACCATTGTAACATGCTGACGTGCACCTCTAGCTCCGGAGGTCTCGATCGTGAGAAGTAGTAGCTGCTTATAATCTCAAAGAAGCAAATCTCTTGTACGTGTATAACTTGGAATTGTTTTGGACGGGGCAACCAAACTAAACCTTGATCAAACGTACATGAATCCTTCCTTCCATGCACACACGTGTACCCCTCCCCATATAATGCATGCACGTTCCATATCTTTTTTTTCCTCAATCTCATGTTTGTATTTCTTCTTATCAACCTCTAGACTTGGGATAACAGAAACATCACTAACGACTTCATCGACAATTGGATTAATATTGCTAATGATTTGCATGGCCGTATCATATTGCAAGCCCCTGAGTGTTACGTCGGATTGGCTCACGGTGCCAACTATACTCAACAAATCTCTGAAAACTAGTGCATGGAAGTTCTACTCCCCATTGTCAAGTCAATTGGCTCGATGGCTTGCTCAAGAAGCACCAAATCTATCCAATTTTGCACTGGAAGAGTGCATTGATGGGAGAGAAATGGCGTCGCGTGTTGGGCGGAAGAAGATAGGGTTTCAAAGATTGTAATGGTTTGGTGGGTAACTAAACACAATGTTGGATGTGTACTAGGGTGAAAGACTACAAAATAATCTGAAATAAGCTGCCCAAGGCAACTTATGAGATTATGATAATCTAGGTAAGTGGATTATATAATCTACAAAACAATCTGCCTTGTTGGCTACCACCCACATGATGTAAACAAACATGGCCATAGCTTGCCTATTCACCCCTGTGGCATGGTGGATTATATCACCTGGTGAGTTTGATCACACTAATGTGTTATTATGAACCATGTCCCACATGATTGATATGAGACTAGGAATTTGAATGCATATTGCGAACAGGGCATAACAATGCACAACAAGTTATGGAGATAATAAATAGGCCACATGGGCCTCAGGGATTTTTGTAGGAATTTTTGTAAATAGTAAATGGGCTAAGCCGAACAATTCCAACAGAAGAAGCCCCGGATCACTGGATCTACCCAATTTTGGACTAGGGTTTGGACCATTTGGGTGAAGTGAGAACAATGAGAATTAGTGGAGTGCGTTGATGGAAGAATGGGCGTCGCACGTCGGGCAGAGCAAGATAGAGTTTCAAATATTGTGATGGCATTGATGGGTAAATAACATGATGTTGGATAAGTGTTACAGTAAAAGAACAAAGAAAAATCTAAAATAAGCCCCCCAAGGCAACTTATAAGATTATGCTAATAGTCTTGCTAAATCTAAGTCAACTGAGACTTGGTTATGCCTCAGTTGATGCTATATTTGTGAGATCTTATATTTAGATTCGCGCAAAAGTTTCTTTTCAGTTTTTCCTTTTTCTTTTTTTACATGTTATATCACTTGACTGAGACCTAACCACGGCCTTATGATAATCTAGGCAAGTAGATTATATAGTCCACAAAATAATGTGCCCTGTTAGGCTACCCCCACAAAATAATCCATGGGCTAAACAAACATGACCATAGCTTGCCAGTCACTTGGAAGCATAGAAGATTATAAGCATGATTGGTTAGCTACCAATATTTGGCTAGCCAAATGTTGACATTGCCAAATATTGGCAATACCAATACTTGCCAAATACCGGCAACTTTATGTGAGATAGACAAGACAACCTGGTAATCAATCAATTATTTGCAAATATTTGGAACAATGCCAAACATTGGTAAGCCAATTTTTGGCATCAAACCAATTTTATCACCAGCGTTACAGAATACACATAATTTGAATAACATAAAACATATATAATGGTGACACAATTATATCTTTATTATATCACGAGTAGTGGTCCGTTGCTTATAATCTTGAAACTGAAGCGCAACCCTGCTCAGCATGTTGAGCCGGGAGCCAGGGAGCGAGCGCGTCAACAAGCCTTCTGATGTCATCCGAGGTATGAGCTGAGCTAAGAGTAATTCGCAACCTGCCAGTAGTTCAACAATCAATCAATCTCGCTTGAAATAGACTCCGTCTATCTGGTTTACATACAGTATATTGGCCCAGGGAAAAAGGCAATTTGAGACCTGCTTGAGTTGGGTGGCACCACGGGCGGTCTGATTGGCTGGACGAGAAACCCAGATCTCAGAAGATGCCTGCAGTTTCAGACACGGGAATCATGATCGAGAAACATGAAGCGGAGCACACATCGATGAAGGCAAATGGTAGGAGAACGTCGGCGGAAGATGGAACCTGTGAGCCTTGACCGCCGCTTCCTCGCTTCCAACGAGGATGACGATGATGGGGCTGGTTACGTTGAGTTTGGTCAGAGAAGCAAAATACTGCACGTGCTCCCAGATGACCGATCTTCGCCATCTCTCCTTCTTGGAGACATGGATTGCAGCTGAAACATGGTTACTATTCTCTCAGGTTAAAAAGAAAAGTTATGGTGGGTGCTCAGTTCAGTTTAGTTCAGTAAGCATGAAAGGTCGGCAAACAGTACCATGCACGGAAGCAACCACGGGCACTGGCAAGGCTGTCGAAAATATGAATGAGCGGCCTCGCGATAGAATCAGCCTCTTCCATCTAGTGCTGCTCGATCACCACAATGCAAACAGTTGATCATAAGAGCATGTACAATGATTCTATCTTAGCAGTGCCACGTAGGATAAATGCTGAGGTGGAGGAAAGAGAAACTAGAAAAAAAAGCATTGCCTTGTCTTATTTAAGAGAATCCCTTAGCAACAAATCTCTCACCACGTTTTCAGGAATAACTAGTTACTAGAGATAAAATTAAGAAAGAACCCATTGTAGACCATATTTTTCCGTCATCTCTAGATTACGTGGCTGGGTTAAGATAAAATTGTCTTATCAATCACTGTACATGTCCTAAGGCTCATACCATAAGATTCGGATCTAACTCTAGATAAATATTTTTGAGAAAATCAGGTGTCAGTTATAATCATAATTTTACAGTTGTATGGCGTAACCTAATTTGCAGCATTACTCTTGGTGATGATAAGCATGTTTCCTATCCATCTGTACGTTACGTGCTGAAAGAGTATATAACATATATTACCTGCATGCTATGAAACCGCCCTGGCAACCAACTCCCTTGCTTAAAGAGCCAACACATATGTCAATGTCATCTTCACAACCAAACAGCTCAGGTATGCCACCACCGTTCTCGCCGCAAAGAAGCGTTCCATGTGCCTTGAAAACACAGTTGTAACCATTATTCGTCGACAGAAAGATTTGGAAAAATCTAATAACTGAGAGAATAAAAAGAATACTAACATCATCGACGACCAATAAAAATCCATATTTGTTGCGTAATTTGCAAAGTTGAGGCAACGGAGCAAAATCCCCATCCATGCTGAACAGACTGCACGCACATTGTAATTAAAAAGATGGCTTAAGTTTAGTAGTACCCTGACAATATGCATGTGTATATATGAACAAGCAAGCACTAGGTGTTAATTCTGACGGAGAAATCAACAGTAGTTATTCAATGGCAGGTTACTTGCCTATCTGTGACAACAACTTTCTTTTCCATTGAGCAACTAGATCTGTGCGTAAATGATACACAAAATCAAAATAGTTATTGCTAAGTAACAGAAGGCGTGGCTAAATATGTATGTATGTGCTGCATCCACTGCATACTGCCAAGCAATGGCGGAGCTATCTGAGGGGCTGTGCCCCCCCCCCCCATCCCCAGCCCAACACAAATTCCTGAAGGAAATTTTTTTAGGGGGCATAATTAGAACAAAGTATTCTCATTAATCCCTACTAAACATTGTATTCAAGCTCCGCCACTGCTGCCAAGTGATGGAAAGGAGAGAAGACGCATGCATACAGCAGGAAATCAAGGTGCGACATGTCACAGTGCTTGTAGACGAAGGCCACTGCTTGGTGCTGCCTCTCCACGAGGCGGATCCCGTCAATGGTGGAGGCATGGTTCAGCGCGTCTGAGAAAATTGCGATCCTCTCATCCTGTGCGGGTTTGCTCCCAGCAGCCAGAAGAGAGCTGATGCTACCCAGTGCGGTCATCAAGGCCGTGTTTGCGGAGAATCCGGTGGGACAAAGAAGGCAATCCTGTACAAGTCGTAGAACAGATCAAAATAGAAATATATTCAGGTGGGGAGTCTTTACCCCCCAGTGACAGTTTCAGAAAAAAAATCAATCAATGTATTTTTTTTTGCGGGAAAAATCAATCAATGTAGAGGTGAAGAAATCTCGTGATGGTTAACAGTACTACTCTAGTTTGGACTTCAATATTTATTGTTTTGTACCTCTTTTTTCTGCAGTTCCGCCAGTGACTCCTCCACCAATTTGTGATAAGTAGTATACCCGCAGATCAACGAAGAGCCTCTCGGCCCCATGCCATACTCTTGAGCTGCCTGACAAGCATAGCATGCACAAATTAGAGTTGCCAGGTAGCTTGTTCAGAGTACGTGCCGCTACAGTCCTACTAGCAAATGAAATAGTAAGAACCTTTACTGCAGCCTCGCGGACTGCTGGATGCGAGCTGAGGCACAAGTAGTCGTTCCCGGAGAAGAGGATCAGTTCCCGGTTCGCCTCGTCTTCTTCTTGGCTGCTCACCTCGCCGTCTAACCAGAACAAACGTATGTACGTGGGTAACCCGTTCATCTAGTATGGTTACAAGCAAGCAAAAAAGGTGGCATGCATTTTCCTGCATGGCTGACAGGCAGAGGTATGTGGGCACTGACTTGCGGCGAGCCATTGTCGAATGGAGGTGCGGTCGACCTGGATCTCGACAGTGGCGCGGTCCCAGGGCCCCGGTCCGGCGAAGCTGGTTTCCGAGGGCGCCGGCGGCGGCGCGAGGGCGATGAGGCGCGTGTTGAACAGCAGTCTCCTAGCGGCCAGGCTCGCGAGCGCGCCGTCCACGAGCGCGTCCCATTGCGCCATCTCGTCTCCTTCCGTCGCTCGGCACGGACGGCGGTGATGTGGTGTGGATGAGAGGACATGCAGGAGGAGACGGCAGAGCTGTATTTGTAGTGTGTATGGTATGGTGCAGTGCGCTAGCTGACACTTGAGACAGGGTGGAGTTGCATGCATGCAGCACTGGATTGGATCCGAATGGGCGACGGGAGCGCTCTCACATTTCTCTGGTTCGGATATCTGCTGAATCATCGATGGGCCTATCAATGGGCGACGGGAGCGCTCTCACATGGAAGGGGCTGTCTAACCCACATTCGTGTGTTTTGTGGACAAGCACAAACCGGTTGTTGGCGGCAGCTAAAACATGCCAATTTTGTTGGCCCCTCACAGATTCGGGCGTTGCCATGCATGTTTGGATGTATGCACCATTTGCACGTTGTCATGCATATGTTTGGATGCATACACTATTAGCAACACCCGAATTTTTTCATGAGTGTTCGCATGTTAAGGTGCTTTTCTCTACAAATGATTGCATGTTGAGAGAAATAGATTAGTGAAGCATTCCTCCAATTCCAAATAAATCCCCACAAGACAGATAAGAAGCCACAATTTTGTACCCTCTTATTATTAAGCTAGCCAAAGACTTAAGCTCCCTAATTGCTGACCTTCGTGCAATGGCTCTTCGCTTGGCACCGCCGCTTCCTCCGTCACCACCCAAGCTGGATTAGTTTCCTTGTTGCGGCTTGTCCGCTTTGTCTTTTTTTCTTTTCTGTTTTTTGGACTTGTTGAGTTGTGCCCTCAGCAGAACCCTTTTGTATTATCTGTCGTGCTGCTACTGTGTGTGTGACCTTGTTGTTCCTTGTGGCTGTGGTGGTTTGCTTTATTTATAAAGCAGGACGAAAGCCTTTTTAGGTAAGCTCCCTAATGAGGTCTCCAATTTTAAATTTGGGCCACCTGATTTCGATCGGGTGAACAATTTCTTAGTGAGCACTCTCATTCAGTTCTTTTTAATTCACAATGCTTCCTAATTTTTAAGCTCTTCCATGTTGATTGAGGTACAAAATTTTGATTTGGTTCACATTTTGACCGGCCGGCTTTCTTCAAATCAATTGGCAGCATAAAAACATATCAATCCCGTGCACCTTCCCATCATCTAGAAAAAAAAGCTTATGTGATACTGTAGCACTAATATAGTACATGTAGTTATCGACGCAGAAAACTTTTCCACATAAATATGAATTCATTAGACGATAACACATAATCACACCACGAAAAGCTCACCAAAACACCGCATTATGAATAAAGAGAAAACACACTCCATCATCTCCCCACTCGCCAAACCAAATATTTCTTCAGTTTTGAAATATAAGGTGTATTAGTTTTTTGAAAAGACAATTTTCTTTTACTTTGACCAAGTCCAGGGCCAAAAACATCGACGTTCACATTACTAAATAAATGAAATATAAAAAATCATTTCAAAATGAATCTAATGATATCGATTTGATATTATGGATACTGATGTATTTCTTTACAAATTTGATCAAACTTAAAGAGGTTTGACTTTTCAAAAAACTAATACACCATATATTTTGAAATAGATGGAGTAAAAAAATTATGAAAACCCAACAACATGACCGGCGCAGCAAAGCGCGCCCAACCCTTCTAGTAAATCATGAATGTTCACATGGAAGGTTTTCTCTATATCATTCCACATTTGTCTAGCAACAATGTATACATATTCATTATCAGAAAAAAGCACACAAGTGATTTGGCTATTCCTCTCCTTCTCAACATGTAATGACTTTGTTTTAGAGAAAAGCCATAGAAAACCCTGAATTCCGGGGAGTACTTTGATATGTCAAACGCCAGGAAGATTTTTTTTTTGACGCTAGGAAGATATATTGGTTGTGCACCCCTAACACTAACAATTTCATATAGTGATCTAGAGGAGTAAACCCCTTTTCAGATCATTTTTTAGGTTGGTTTCTTTATTTTTGAAATAATAATTTTTTGGAGCGGCTGGCCGACTGGGGCTGGAAGAATCCCCGAGAAAGGCCGTCTGTCTGGGCTCGGCTTCCCCGGCCCAGAAGCTGGTGGAGCCGCTCTTTCTTTGTTGCGGAAGCGACCAGGTGCGTGCGTAGCTCCACTGCGGGTCACGGCTTCCGCTTCGCCGCCTCCGCCGCTGGAAAGCAAATTTCTAGGGTTCCCTTCTCCTCCCACGGAAAGCAAAAAATCTACCGGGGGGATCAGGAGCTTCTCCCCCGCCTCCTCCGGCGCCACCTCGCCAGCCTGATTTGGTAAGCCCGCTCTCGCACACCACGGCTGGATTTTACTCGCCTCCCTTGGATCTCGGCGCACGCTGTTGTCCCATTGCGCGTGCTCTGGTCTGGTGCACAGATTATTCAAGTGCTTTGAGCAAGGGATAGTGGGTGGGTTGGATCGATATGTAATGGGGCAGTGGCACTACTATTTCCTGTTGAACCTGTTCTTGTGGCCTCCTATAGGCCGGATGTTTCAATGGAAGTCCCTTTTGTCTGAATAGATAAAAATGGGACACTGGTCAGCTGTAAGCCTCTAAAATGCTGGTTTCTTGTCTAAGGATGAAGAAAATTGCCCAGTCAGACTATATACATGTTTAGGAGGGGAAAACAACTCACAGTTGACAGATTAGACCGTGCTAAAGAATTTCTAATGGAAGATGAATGCCATATCTTGCATATGCCGTTTTTGATGGTATATGCTTCCTTTCATTTTGTGCAGAGTTCCTTTCTTGTATATAAGCTATGGTTTTAAATCTTAACAGAATGAGCAGCGCTCACGCCGTCCATTGTATTTTTTTTTGGCAACTGATATAATGATTATTTGTTTGCAGAGTAGTCCATGTCTTCAAGCGCAAGAGGACGTGCACGTCGTGGCCGGGGCCGGGGCCGTGGCAGGTGTTATGTGGCAGAAAATGAAATGGATCAGCATGAAACATCTGCACCTTCTTCGCCGAGTACCACTTCTGATAGAGAGGACAATATTGGGTTCATTCCCGAACAAGTCCATGTTGCTTGTTATGCAGGACATGCAGAACCTTCATCCAGTACACTACTCAATCCTAAGATTAACCACCGTTCGGATGCAATTTTTGGCGACCAGGTTAATCTAATGACAATAAACTTTGTCATATTTCATAGTAGAACGAGATTTTTTTTAATAGCACTGAATTCTATATTCTCTATTATTGCAGGCCCTGGAGCAGTTGAAGTTGCGTCACCACAAACCCTTGAAATTTCATGAGAGGTATCGTCCTTATTTGAGGAATGCTGGATTGCTTGGTCTCTCACAAATCTGCCAGAGAATGCCTCAATTGGACAAAGCTTTGATTACTGCTCTTGTTGAGCGTTGGAGGCCAGAGACCCACAGCTTTCACTTGGCTTCTGGGGAGATGACAGTTACACTTCAAGATGTTGCAATGTTGTTTGCTCTTCCTATTGACGGCCGCCCGGTTTGTTCTAGTACGGATCATGATTATGGGCAGATGGTCCTTGATTGTCTAGGTCATGATCCAAGAGGTCAATCAATGCCTGGAAAATCCTTCTTGCATTACAAATGGCTGAAGAAGCACTTCTATGAGTTACCAGAAGGGGCGGATGATCATACGGTACAGAGGCATGTTCGAGCATACATCCTGAGCCTTTTATGTGGAGTGCTCTTTCCAGACGGGACAGGAAGGATGAGTCTGATATATCTTCCATTGATTGCTGATCTTTCTCTTGTTGGAACATACAGCTGGGGCTCCGCAGCCCTCGCATTCCTCTACCGAGCTCTTTGTTCTGCTGCCTCCTCCCACAACATGAAGAACATAGGTGGTTCATTGCTTCTCTTGCAGCTTTGGAGTTGGGAGCACTCTCATGTTGGCAGGCCATTGGCTCGATCTTCCTTGGTCGTGGAGACAGACATCCCACAGGACTTGCCCCCAATTGGCTTCCGTTGGGTGGGTGCTCGCGCACAAAGTGAGAATGCTACCCGCTGTCTTAAGCAGTACAGGGATGAGCTAAATCTGCAGCGAGCAGATCAGTTGAAATGGGAACCATACATGCTCATCGAGTCCTCGAGCTTACCACCACTTTGTACAAAAGATGCTGACCTGTGGATTACTCAAGCACCATTAATAAATTTTCCTATTGTTGAGATGTATCTGCCTGAGCGAGTGATGCGGCAATTCGGGCTTCGTCAATGCATTCCACCACCTTTTCGACCTACCCTACAGACATTACATCGTATTAGTCGACGTGGTAGAGAGCGTGAAAATTGGGAAGAGACGCATCATGAGTATATTCAGGAATGGGAAGCACGGCGACAGCGCATATTTCGGGAGGCTGAGCAGTATGATTTGTCATCTTATGACGAGTATCTGCAGTGGTACTCTGGAGCTACACGGCGGTATCTTGTGCCATCGACCGGTGATGATGCTGAAGCAGGACTTTTATCCCCACCCGATGATTCCTCTGATCTTCAGTACAAAGCCAAGTCTCCTATGATCCGCAAAGCGGTAAACCTAGCTTATGCATCACATTTATATGATTAAATTCCACAGTTGACTGAACTAATGTTTATCTCTAGATATAATAATACGATTTGAATTGAAGCTTGTCCAAGTAGTTCATGCATACTGAATCAGTACTGAAGATGAATTCTTTCCTGTAGGTTGATAAGCTGCATGGTATGATGAAGAAGGCCAAAACAGCCATGGCATCCACAGCTGATACAGCCACACAAGCCTTAGTCTTTGAATTTCTGCATGGCTTTGAAGATGTCCTCAGTGATCTTGGTGAGATCAAGGAAAGGGGTGGCCCAGAGGCTCCACCTTTTGATTCAGCTACTGGCTCACATGGCGGCTCAGCTGCTGGCCATCACGAGCCTCTACTTTTGCTTGAAGCTGAACAGAACATTATATGTGACAATCAAGAGGGTGAATACCAGGAAGATGAGGACCTTCACACAGTGGAGCAGGCTACGTTGGGCCTCGAACCTATGGACGAGGTAAACCGCTGTGTCGACAGCTTACTACTGGGAGTGAACGAAAACTGTGACTCAGCTTCATTAGCCATTGAGAACTGTGAGGCAGCAGACTTTGTTATTCCACAGCACACTGAGGATGTTGATCACGCTGAAGAAATGGAACATGGTGCACAGGTGGTCGAACCTATGTCCACATGCGAGGAAAACAATGGTTTCGATGTTGCACCCTCTCCACAAGAGAGCGCCGATGTCAAACTGGAAGGTGATGATGTAGCAACGGCAGAACACGAGGACGCGGAGGAGGAAAACAACGGCGGTTGTAACGGTGCCTCTTCCTCACACCCATATGCCTCGGAGTCAGGAGAGACATGATGCCGATTCCAGCTTCTTTATGTCCAGATATGTAGGGATTAGATTGTACTTGATGCCACTTTTCGGAGTTTGCCGTGATTGGCGTTTCATTTTTGCTGACATTATTCGGTTTGTTATGCAGCCTGATTCATGGCTGGGACAAATAGCTTCTTGATGTTGGCTAAGTGATTCAATCTATTGTTATTTGTTTAGTCGTGCAGGTTTTGGTTACCGGTTTAATCTGGCATATCTCTTTTCTTTTGCGAGTAATCTGGCATATCTCTTTTCTTTCGCGGGTAATCTGGCATATCTCTTTGCTAGCAAATGTCCCGAGTCTGATTCTATTGGTACTACCTCCGTCCTGGTTTATTGGTAAAGATGGCAATTTTACCCATGGACATGGATACCCATGGATATCCGATCCGAATGGACAGGGTTTGGATATGCTTTTGTGCCCATGGACGGCGCCCAAATCCGACCTGATTGCTCATGGATATAATCTTGTATCCGTGGGTATACCCAAACCCGACCTGATAGTATGACTTAATAGGCAAAAATCTGCTATCCCAACCCCACAGTAATATGTCCCACTGCAATTTTACACTTTTTGTCTTAAACATGCCAAAGAAATTGCACAATCTTCACCCTGACTTTTATTAATTAACATTCAACCCCCACCATAACATACTTCAGCGTCCCTTCCCTTATTTTTATCTCCTCATTAAATGACTCGTCATTCTCATCTTTTAGGAAACTACTAACTGCTATTAGGTTGTTAGTGAACGTTGATTTACCATAAACGAAGCTTAGCCTGCCACGACGTGAAGATTGGAGGAGCTTATGTTAACAATGTGTTGTGTCTTATTTATATGTATCAAGAGGATCCAATGAATATCCAGTGGTACGAATATCCATCGGGTTTGGATATGGACACAATTCTCCACCCATGGGTTTTTTCATGGGCGGGCAATGACTGTCTTCATGGATATGGATATGGATTTAATAGTGTTCAACCCGATCCAAACCCGACCCATTGCCATCCTTATTTATTGATCCTCTTTGTATTTGTGCCAAATTTTGATCAAATATTTAACTAATAAAATATTAATGCATGTCAATAAAAATTATATTGTTTGATTCATATTTGAACATAGTTTCTAATTATATAATTTTGTGACATGTATGCTCATTTTGTTAGTTAAATTTATGATCAAAATCTGGCATAAAATATAATGGGGACCTATAAACCAGGACGGGTGTAGTACTACTTACACATGCAAAATTGGAGATAGGTGTTTGACGTCTGAATATCAGCTTCAGGCGAAGATGTCTTTTTTTTCTCGAGAATCAGGTTAAGATGTCTAGGAGTAGAAAATATGGCCCGCCAGCAGTTGGGCTTTCATACCACGCACGCGAACGAGCCCAAAGGGGAGACGGTCCGAGTCAGAGTCCAGTGCGATGGCCACACAGACACAGTGTCCGGTCCGGGCGCTGACTGCCGCCAGCCTCGTTTTTATTCCGCGGCGCTCCTCTCCGGACCCCGTCTCCGTCTCGGCGTCGCCACGCCACCGCCACCGCCACCGCCACCGCTCCTCCGCCGGCGGGGTTGCAAGTCTCCAGCCTAGCCATGGATGGGATCATGAAGGCGCTCGATCACACCGTCCGGGAGATGTAAGGCCCTACTTTTGTTTTCTCGTCTTGATTTGATGATCGTGCCCGGCGCTCTTTTCTTCTTTTCCCCATGCGCGCTGACCTCGGGCGCGATCCCCGTTGCGCAGAAAGCGAGAGGTCAATCTCAAGGTGCTCAAGGTGCCAGAGATCGAGCAGAAGGTTTGATCGATCGTGTTTCTTTCGCCCGTGTAATTCGGCCGTAGCAAAGCAGAAATGCCGTGTATTTCTGTTGTTTTACCAGCTTCCTGAAATTTTATGCCGCACCCGATAGGTTCTTGACGCGACGAACGATGAGCCGTGGGGGCCTCACGGTTCAGACATGGCGGACGTCGCACGGGCCACCAAGAATATGTGAGTGCAAAGCGCTCCAATTCCAATTCTCCTCACTTGATCTCTGTATTTAAAGAGAAAATTGAAGTTATTGAGTTTTCTGCACATTTTGATCGAGTCGTCGTTCTGCTTTCAGCGGCGAATGCCAAATAATCATGAAGGTGCTGTGGCAACGGCTGGGCAACACCGACGCGAATTGGCGTCACCTGTATAAGGTGATGAGCTAGGATTGGAATTATCTGTTCTGGACTGTTCCTCACTGACAGGATGTTTGTTCCACTTGCACAGGCGCTGGCTGTGGCTGAGTATCTTCTTGCTAATGGCACTGAGCGTGCAGCTGAGGAAATTATCGACAACAGCTCACAGATTGCGGTATGTGCTGCTGTGGCTCGTTTTAGTGTTATACTTCCTTGTGTATATACTACTGTATTATTTACCTCGTCCTGATGATGGTTTTATTTGTGAAGAAACTCACGACATTCGAGTTTGTGGAGCCTGGTGGAAAAGATGTTGGGCTCAATGTGCGCAAGAAGGCCGAAGCTGTTCTGGTCATTGTGGATGACAGGGAAAAGCTTCAACAAGCCAGGGAGAAGGCTGCTTCTACGAGGGACAAGTACTGCATTGCATTCGCCGTCGACTTGTCGTGCATTATGTAAACATAACTAACCCTTGCCTTTCCCTGGACATCTCAAATTTTGCAATTTGCATGGATCATATGTTCAGGTACTTGGGGGTGTCATCAACTGGAATGTCATCATACAAATCAAGCGCAGGATCATTTGGCAGTGGCAGCTACTCCTCTGGTAGTCGCTACGGGAGCACGGCTGGTTCAAGGGAAACCGCCTCGTTCAAGGATAGACACACTGGCACAGAATTGAGCAAGAACAATAAGCCAAGTTACAGCAGCACTAGACAAAGGTCAAAAGAAACTACTAAGAGTGCAAATAGCTCTAAATTAGCAAAAGGAGGCTCCAAATCGTTGTCGAATCCACGTGCCACACCTGCTGTTCCAATTTCACAGAAAGGAAAGAATGAGGATGATGGCGACGAGTTCAATCCACGAGGATCTTCCACATCTGGTCATTATTTCTTCCTTACTATATCTCTAAAGTTTGGTTAGATTGTATGATTACCCTGGTTTCCTTGTCGCTGTACCCATTGTTATACACTTTGTTTAACATGGTATATGCGCCTATTATGCTTGTATCATTTATCATTCTGCTTACCGGACTACCTAGCTAAGAGCCAAAGTTCTTATTTGAATTTTCTTTTGTTTGAACTACACACCATAGTGCCGTCAGCTATTTCTTAACTGTATCAAACATACTCACCATAGCACTTGCTTGATTATTTAGCCAAGACGCAAAGTTCTATGCATTTTCTTTTATTTGACATACTCACCATGGTGTTGTCCTCACTTACCTTCGTTTTTGGAGTGCAGGTGGAACAGCTAATGTGAGCTCCAATAATTTGGATCTCTTTGGGCCAAGATTAATGCCAAACGCTGGTAGTGCTGCTGTGCCAGAAATTGATTTGTTTGCGTTTGCAGATTTCCAGTCAGCCAATGCCCCATTGGAGGCAGCAACGTCAAGTGGTTCTCACCCTCAGGTTTGTTTTCTTGACCTTCTTCAAAAGTTATCCTGACTTAGCAATATCTTTGTAGCACAAATCGTTTTCCATCTCTTACAGTTGTTTGCAATAAAAATCCCACTTAAATATGATATATTAGTTTCACAAAAATGGTGATAGGACAATGCAGTGATTCTGAAGATTCATAATCCAAGTAGGCTATTGGACTGTATAATTGACACTCACACTTCATTTTTATGATAAACCATTTCTACGGGTTGGCCATTTTGCATACTTTCTAACTACTTATCTGCATTCAAATGTCATTGCAGGACAACATTGATCTATTTGCTGGCAGGCCATCCTTTGGTGGCTCAGCTACTGCAGACATGGAGTTCTCAGTACGTGGTACTCCCAAAAAACATCCGGAGCAAAAAAGTTCTTCCCCTGCACAGCCCTCTGCGTCTGCTTTTGATCCCTTCAACCCATCCTTTGCCACATTCCCTTCGGACACAGAGTTCTCAGTGCGTGGCACCCCAAGCAAATCCTCACAAGGAAAGCTTTCAAGTGACACAGCTTTCGATCCTTTGGCTGGAATTCCGGTGAAGCGTTTCAATGGATCAAACTCTTCTGGTGTATGGTCTTCAAGTAAAGGATCAACTGTTACTGAACCAACACATGGTTCTCCTGGGGCCAGCAAGAGTTCTGATTGCAGTCCTTCGGAAGAGTTGAATTTTGGGGCCTTTACGTCGCACGAGGAATCACGCACGGCAAGTGCCACCAAATCCATGAACGAGTCACTCGCAAAGCAGAAGCAGGACTCCATGGCAGCATCAAAACCAGCTGTGAAGAAAGAGACTTTTCGGGGCAAATCTAGCATTTGGGCTGACTCTTTGAGCCGTGGGTTGATTGATTTGAATTTAGCTGCCCGTAAGTATTCTTACTCTGCTAATGACGATTTATTTGTCCTTTTGACTTATCATACCCACGTGGCTGCCCATACCCCGAATACTTTTTTTGTCCCTGTTGCAAAATCATTAACAATGCCATAACATGAGTTATGGTTGCAATTTAGTACACACAGAACATGAGTTGTAGACTTGTAGTTCCAGTTACCCTCAAACCTTGATCTTTTTTGCATGTTGCAGAAAAGCAATGTAAGATAGTTCAAGACTGGCATCTTGCGCTAGATATTATTCCTGCGTTTCTTGACTGTAGCTAAGTAGCTCATTATCGCTCTACTTTTGGTGATGTGCAGCGAAGATGGTTGATCCTTTAGATGCCGGGGTCGTTGGGCGGCTCAGCAACGGCTCTGAGGAGAAAGCCCCAGAAGCTATTCCATGGTACATGGAGGCACCAACAGGCACTCCTGAGTTTCCATGCTCCACGGGAGCAGGTGGTGAAAGCGGCATTTTCCAGCAGCAGCAGCAGCACTTTGGGAACTTCAGGTGATGCTTATTCTGGGTTGTATATTCTCGCTTACCTTGGGTGGGCATGTCTCTCCATCCGTGGTTCCCGTGATATCTGATTCTGATCTGTTGGGCATCTCTACAGTTTTGCACCTGAACATGTACTTTTTTTTTGGTATGAACATGTATACTCTTCTTATGCAATGATCAGTAGATGTATCGCAGAACACATGTAATCTGCGTCCTAGAGAAACACCTGTAATCTGCGTCCTAGGGATGCTACTATGATTTTGTATACATTAAAATGTTATAATATACTTTGTGCAGTGACTGGATAAACAAAAGTGATGGTCAGAATGGTGCGAGACTCGGTTTGTTGACTGCGTAGAATTTGGTTTGTCATACGCGCCGTGGCCTGGGGTTGCTGGAGGAGCCTCTCCAAAAAGCGGCTCCGCCTTGCCCGTCTGACCCCTTCTCATGAGCAAGCCGCTGGGCTTTGCAACAAGTCTCGTGTTACGCTCAGCGCTTTGCAGCACGAGCCTTGTTGCAACCCCAAAACAGTTTTTTTCTTTTCTTTTGTAGGATAGCCATTTTCTTTTGTACTCCCCCCGTCCGAAAATACTTGTCAGAGAAATACATAAAAATGGATGTATCTAGAACTAAAATACGTCTAGATACATCCATTCCTCCGACAAGTATTTCCGGACGGAGGGAGTAGGATATAGCCATCCGATCTGCCTGATGTACCTTTGCAACAAGCCTTGTATTGCGCTTAGTGCTTTGCAACAATAGCCTTGTTGCAGTACCCCAAGCAATTTTTTCTCTATGCCCCGCTGAGCCTTTGCAACAAGTCTCGTGCTGCGTTCAGCACTTTGCAACGCGAGCCTTGTTGCAACTCTTGAACAACTATGTGTCCCAGAAAAATCATGTCACTTATTCATCGGAAAAAAGGACCAGTAATATACCTGTGTCTTTTCACAAAAGAAAAAATTATCTACATGGAAAAGACTGAAACAAACAATACGATATTGCCACAAACCCTTATTTACATACAATTACGGGAGTACCTAGAACTCATCTAGATAGATGTAATTTGGTCTCATTCATTTTGAAAACAAAAACAGATACAACCCACGTTAACACACACGCATCTTATAGCATCACATCCAATGGCTATAAAAGCTGAATAAGACCAAATTAGATCTCATCTAGATGAGTTCTAGCAAAACTGTATAATTACATGGGAGACAAACCAATGAAAACGCACCGCCACACAGACAGCACGGCACGTTCACTTCCAAAACCTTTTCCACCTCGCCCAGCCCTTGTCCTTGTCATCCGCACCGGCCTCCTCCCACGCCTTACCGTGCGCCGGCAGGTGTTCTCCCGGCGACGCCGCGTCCACAGACTTCTTGCCCTTCTTGCCCCGCGCGAACGATCGGAACGCGAGCAGCCTCGACCTGGCGGCGGCCACGCCCGCCGGCTTGCCGCTCGTGCTCGCTGCCACGCGGTCGTCATCCGAGCCGTGCGCCTGCGGTGGCGAGGGCGTGGTGCAGCCGTCGTCGGGCTTGAACGCGTCTACGTCCTGCGCCGCCTGTGCTGCCGTCTCGTCGGCACGTGCGTGCAACGCGGTTCCCGGCGGCGGTGTCATACGCTCCGGCGTCTCCGGCTGCATAGGCCTCTCCTCCCGTTTCCGGTCAGCTTCCTCGGCCTCTTGCCGAGCTCCGGTCTCTCGTTCCGGCGTCTCTTCCCGAGGTCCGGTTGCGTCGTCGGGGTCGATCACTGTCACGCTGGCCGTGCCAGCCGTCGCGGATGACGGTGGTGCAGGAACCGTAACGGCGGCGGCAGGCTGGTGCAGCTGTGACAACGTCAACGTGGGTGCTCCTTGGACATCGCCGGAGGCTTCTTGCATGCAAAACGTAGAGGTATCAAACGGGAGAAACCATCGAGAAGTGAATCACACAGACACGCTGACGGTAAACACGTCAAGAGCCCGAGGCCAGAACCCATTCAAGTGCTGACGGTCGACGCGAACTCATTACAAGAAGCAATCCTCCGGTGACATCGCCATCACAGGTCAGAGATGCAGGAACGGAACGTACGCCGATCGTTGCTTCTTGGGAACTACTGCTCCAGTATATGCAAACCGACTGACACGAAGAGCATTTCACCTGCACCATCTCTCAGACCGACCGAAGAATGGGTAGGAACTTGCTTCAAGAAAGAGAAAACTAGCTAGCTAGGGCAGATTGACGTCCACCACAGGTAACTCGAACACGACACATGTTTTGATGATGAAAATACCATAGCAACGTGCGTTTATTACGCAGCATTCATGTCAAACACATCGGAGCAAAACCGGGTGAAACAGGGGCTCAGACCGCGACTACAGCTACTACTGTGCACAACAAGAACCATCGAAAATTGCCCGAAGTTTAAGAAAAGACTCGTAACTCTATTGTCTATTTCTCACCGTTTGCCAGTACCGACGCAGAGTGTTTCTTCGAATGCTCGCTGCTGCCCGCAGGCAGAGGTAGCCTGTTGGCCAACCTTTCGGCCTCTCGTGCCTCCATGATATCCTCCTTGCTCAGGAAGCTTGGCTGGTTTGTTGAAGACAGCAGCCTTGCCCACATCCTGTCCGTGATCTTGACCTTGTTCCGTGTTGATGTCACTCTCTGTTGTCCAAATGAAATTTCAAGTTATTCTAATCGATCAGGTAATATATCCAGTATGCATCAGAGGTGAAGAATGTTGAGAACATTATGCACCATTCAGAATAATTCTAAGAGGTGTGGAACCCTCCAAACTTTTCGTTCCTCTCGTATCCCACACACCGAGTCCCCGGCTATCTTAGGGAGGCCAAAGATAAAGAAGAATTTGGAGTTCGAACTTTCTTCCAAGGTCTGACAACTTCATACGGCAGCGTGGAAGCGAAGTTGCAAACAAAGTGCACGGCATTTCGGTTTTGCCTGGTGTTTCCTGAGTTGCTAAATGGAAGGCACTGCGACGAAGTTATACTCTTGTTTTTTGGACTGTGCTACCACCTATGGACGATTGCAGGGTTCAAGGTCAATTCGGCACTTGCCGCGTCGTTTCACAATTTGTGAATGCCAGAATTAAACCTTGACAGAACTATGACTCGCCATATGAAATATGAATGGCCCTGAAGCAATACCAACGCTTTCCATGGTGAAGCGAGAGTCCCATACTACACCGTAGTCAAAAGTAACTAAATAGGGGCATATGGAAGTTATACTTACATGAAATGGTATGTATGCATGCCTGCCGTTGACCATTCCCACTGTGAAGCTATATCCTGCCATTGCACCATGAATGGCACTGTGTGCCAGCAGTGTGCAGTAGACATTGTCCGAAGCATTGCTTGGAATGGCTCGGATCATGTAGGTTGGATCTGTCAGTAATAATAACCGACTGCTGATGTCACACTCAACAAAATGATATACCACTGTACAATCTGATGTAGAGACGCAAACAAAAGATTGTTACCTATGTATTTAATGGTCATCTCCATCTTTTTGCTCTTGCAATGATCCTACAAGGAAATGACAAAGTATACATTAGAGAATTCTTAAGTGAGGTCCAAGAAAAACGCCTGTTTTGATATCACCATACTAATAATCAGTATGAGGTAAGACTGAAAGCAACAATGACAAATGTGAAGGTTCACTGTGATATTAGCTTTGCTATCAGCATCCTAGTAATTCTAGTGTACATGTTCCAAAGGCGAACTCAAAGTGACACATCCTAGCAGTTCTAGTGTCAACAGAAAATTTATATGCACAAAATACATGCAAAGTAGTATCAATATATCATGTAAACTCGTTTTAGAAAAGAAATTATATTCACCTTAATCTTGTGAGTCAACCAGAGACCAACATCAAGAAGCAGCTTATTTCCAGATGCATCTAGCTGATCTGCTACAGGTATACTTTTGGCTATAAGGTCCTGCCCTGCTCCCTCAGCCACTACAATGACCATGTGGTTGTTCTCCTTCAGCCTCCTTTCTATATACTCAAAGAGTCCACCCTCCCCCTCCAAATAAAACGGAGATTCAGGAATTAAGCAGCAGTCCTACAGAAGACAGAAAAAAAATCCAGGTTATCCAGCTAATAATAACATAAATTATGGAGAAGAAGAATGACACATCTGAACACTGGTGATGCGTCTGGTCTAACACAGTCAAAGTAAGAAAACAATGAAAAATATAAGGCTTAAAAAAACTACTGAGTGCTGTTTGGAATAGCTCAGATATGCATAGAAGGCACTAACTTACCACATCTCTGCTTGCCAGCGTAGCATACATTGCAATAAACCCTGCATTAGCAAGTAATCATCACATTGAGGACTAAGAACTGCATAATGCAATAGCTAAAAATAAAGAAAATAAAGAAAAATCCATTGTGACACACAAGGGATAAGTACTTGATGAACATTTCACTACACATTTTTTTAGTTAATCAGAGCAGATCAGCGAAAGATAAGGCAACTCCTTTTTGGCCTGCTTTTCTACCCTTGAAGGAAGAAACAGCAAGGGGGAAGGTAGCAAATGATTCAAGAACTCAGCAGTCAGCAGCAGCAAGGACCCATATTAGGATGGGCTAGGAACTAAGAGAACTAACCACTATAGCGACCCATCAGTTTCACCAAGCCTATTCCGTTCTCAGCACTTGAAGCTTCCACATGAGCGGCATCAATGGCACGTTGGGCCTCTTCTACAGCAGTGTCAAAACCAAAGGACTTGTCTATAACCTAAGAATTAATATATTACAATAATCAGTATCAATTCACATCCTCTGCATAAGGATCTCCCAAATCAACCGATATTCAGTAAAAGCATCTTTGTTGTAGAAAAGCAAGTAATCATATATTACCGCTATATCATTATCAATAGTCTTGGGGATACCAGCAACGGCGACTTTTAGACCACGTCTCCGGATTTCCTATCAGCAATTCCAAAAGTTAGAAACTGAGTCAAGAAACGTGAACATCTCAGTCGATACTCCAATTATATTTTCACTAAAAAACATTCTAAATAAAAATGTATTAATGACTTCTTAAATATGAGCCTTTCAAACAATATCTACATAAATGTGGTGGATACACTGCTCATAGTGATTACCTTGAATATCTCATATGCTCCCTTCTGAGTTCCATCTCCTCCAATAATGTAAACCTAGATAAGGTACACATGCAGAATTTGCTCAATTTCTGAAATAAGGAAGATCGTATAAACAACGCTTACAACACACACATACCTGATTAATTCCACGATCTTGAATGTTGTCAACAATCTTATGGGTATCATGACCACCACGTGAACTTCCAAGAACTGTACCACCCCTTTTGTGGATATCATTGACACTTTTTGGTGTCATGGGAAGATAATTGCTCGAATAGAAGCCTTTGTATCCATTCTACAAAATTGCTTACGACATAAGTAATAGAAAATGAACCATGCTTTTGAAGTTGAAGAACCATGCATAGATATAGATTTAATAGCTACAGTTTAGAAATTGCTTTCACCACTGCACTACAATGCTTACTCACTGTCATGGCAAAAACACTAGGTGGCACAAAGTTCCCATGTAATCGAACAAATTCTAGACTCATATGACACAATGAAGTTCATGGACTTCAGAACATGCAGTTATTATAAGTGTAGTACAGTGGAAATAATTTCCTAACTAAATCTGAAGTAAAATGACAGGGGTTTTGCTCCTTCGGCACGGGCATGAAATGCAAATGCACATGTATGTCTATTAATTCCTGGGAAATGTTTAACAGGCTAAGGATCAAGGAACAGGTGGTCTTCTTTTCCAAACAAAGATGCGACATGGACCAGTCGTCTGGGATAGCAACAGCACAAACCTGTATTCCGAAGACATCGTTGACATTGTACATGTGGGATAAGCCACACACCAACTCTCTAATGACAGTATTGAGCCCAGGGCAAAGGCCACCACACGTCACAATGCATGCTTTCACATCTTCTGGCTCGAAGTAGACCTGATAAGGCTCGAAATTTATACCAGATATATGTAGACAATGCATTGCCCTTAAATGATATAGGCGCATATTTAACGCATCATACCCTCTGGCGAGGCCCGGCACGACGGAAGTGAACTCCACGTGGACTGTTCTTCTGAACAACCACCTGTTGTGGCACAAATAACATGTCATTTCACCAATTACCACCTTAAACATATTATTATCGTATGAAAAATCTGCTTTGACTTTTTTTACCTTTTCAGGTACGGTATCATCTGCATTGACAAAATATTGCCTGGTAAATATGTGAAGAGAGCGTTTATTTAGCTTATCAGATATGTAATGAGCACAAGAGATTTTGCACAGGTGACAACAACAGCAAACTGATGGTAAATCCTTACTTGACAGTTGAGTAGGCAGGGTGATCTTGCAATGGGTTAGGAAAAGTCTGTTAGGAAGGACAAAAAAGGAAACCATCAGCTTAATTCTCTTGATGACACCTTGAAATCGATTCACTTCATTTTAAAATGTCATTGAAGCAAAAGTGAAATAAATAATGAATTGCTATGCATTCCATGAATGCATATGCAGCTGGTCTACAGGAGCAAGGGAAAGGGTAATCGAATATTTGTAAAGTGAAGCCACACTCCATTCAGCCCGGATCGGATCAAAACTCAGGTCCGGGCAACCACAAGTATGAAACAACAAATCTAACAAGCGTCGCCTATGAACAAAGACGTCGGGAAACAAGATATCAACAAAACAGCGTCGATTTAGGTAGGAATCTACAATCTCCAAGTGTTCTACTACTATGTTATCGGATCATATCCAGCTAATGGGGTCACTCGCCAGAGATCATCAGATCAGCACTATGTAAGTGTCCGAAAATGGATCTCACGCACAACCAATCCACAAACTGCCACCCAAAAATTAGGAAATGTAAGGGGGGCCTAAATTATCAAATGCTGCGTAATCAGTGACGGCGAAGCTCAGCACAAATGGCAGAACCAAACCAAAGCGCAAACAAAATTAACGCATCCAGAAGCAAAATCACGACCTCTCCCTGATAATGACAAGCAACAGCGCAGTTCTAGAAAAACTCCACCGCGGTAGCGGGGCCACCGAATCCGGCAGCGGAGCAAAGCGGGAGCAGGGGAGGGGAGGGGGAGTGGGGTGGCGGCGCTCACGGGGAGTTCGTGGAGGTAATCCGTGAGGTGCTGGACGTCGTCGAGGACGTAGCCGTAGTCGCCCTCGTCGAGCTTGGCGAAGGCGGCGTCGTCGTCGCGGAGGGTCGTGGCGGAGGCGTTACGGAGGGCGCGGAGGTTGGGGTAGGAGTCGCGGGAGATCCGCACGCACGTGGCCGAGAACGGGAGCGCCTTCGGGGCCGGCTGCAAGTGCCGGTACCGCGGCGGCTCCGGCGAGTCGTGGTCCGCCTCCACCGCCACGCCCAGCCCCTCCTCCACCTCCTCCTCCTCCTTGGGGAGAATGATGTGGGACGCCATCGGAGAACTCCCGGCGCTGGAAAGCTGACGGAGTCGGTGGGTGGTCTGGTCTCGGTCGCGCGTTAAGAAAACCGTTTCCTCTCGCCGGAAAGGCAGAAGCCGACGAGCGAGCTGGTCAGATGGAGGTTTAAAATATTCGGCAAGCGGCGAAGCGTGGAGAAGGGGAAAGAGGGAGGAGGGGAAGGCTCGGGACTTTTCGGTGTGATGTTTTTCTGCTGTGAATTCGTGGTGATGAAATGGAAAATGGAGATGGAAATGGTTTATGCGGCAATTATTTAAGGTGAGTGAATGGAATCGTGTCTTGTTTCTCAGGCAGACGGCTGTGTATGCATCGGTCGATCACAGTGGGAATAAGTATAGCCGGGATAATGCCTGGCATCTACTCCTACTTATTGAAGTTTCTTTTTCATTGCTTTTGAAATAAATGAGAAGAAATGTGCCACAATCATCTCTTTGCAGAGCATCTCCAAAGGCAAATGCCTAATTAGAGCCTCCATGTGTTCACATGATCAAACCCCATTTATCTGTCCCTACAATGGCGCCCTCATTTCACCCTTCTTCATTTGTCCACCCCTATTTTCCCTCTCCCCATTTGTTTGTCTTATTTTAAAATTAAATAAAGAGAAAAGTATTTTTTTTGTCTCTCAACTTTTGGTGGAGTCTGGATTTGGGGCTAGTTTAGTTGCCGTCCTCGTCTGCATGCCTGAAGAAAATCGGTGCCTGGAGTATGCCTAAGAAATCTACGGATCTTGCCTGGTCAGGCTTGCCTGCTATATAGACGTTTGGTTGGTGTCCTGAGCCTGATAAGTATTACCGCCTGGAGATGCACCATCAGCAGCCCATAAGAAACAGTCCATGACGCACCAGCCCATTAAATAACACATGTGATGGTTCCGATGAAAGCCAGGCAGATTCTGCTACGCGCCAGGCATCCTTTTTCGTTCGCCTGGGAGGCTAATCATCGTGCCTGGGTGTTCCAGGGCAGACCAGCGGCTGATTCTTCAGTCACCAACTAAACAACTCACATGCAAGTTTCAGGCATGGTTCAGGCCAGGCAAAACTTCTCCAGGAAACGATCCAAACATGTCTTTGGTCTCTCAACATTGAAACTGGACAACTTGCACTATCATCTAATGAAACCGGACAAGATACGTCCCTGTTCATGGGTTTGAGCGGCTTTGGTGTTGTCTCACCCCGGTTTTGACCATGCCAATCAAATTCGCGTACTTTTTCCAAGTTCATGTAATGTTTTGAAAAAGTGCGTGGAATTGAAGCAAGTATGTGAATTTCAAAAACATTTTATGGATTCGAAAATAAAAGTACTCGGATTTGATAAACTTACATGACCTTGAAAATAATACGTGGATTTTAAAAAAGTACACAAATTTCAAAAAGTTAATGGATTTGAAAAAGTATGTGAATTTTAAAAAAATAACGCAAACTTGAAAAAACTAAGCGAATTTGATAAGAGTATGTGAATTTAGAATAGTTCACGGATTTGAAAAATTTATGCGAATTTGAGTCAGGACCAGTCTAAACTGGGGTGAGTCAGCACCAAAACCGGTCAAAACCGAGACCAAGGACGAACCTTGTCCGGTTTCAGTAGTTGTGGGTGTAAGTTGTCCGGTTTGGAGTTGAGGGACCAAATCTAGCCTCCGTCAAGAGTGTAGGGACGAAAAGTATACTTTTTGCTTTAAAAAGTATTTTCATCATATTCACTACACATTCGACAATAAATATTGCACACAATAGTTCAACAATCAACACTCAACAATTCAATAACTAACAAGTCAAACAACCCAACAAGATACATGATCCACGACATCTAATTCAACAATTCATACATACCTGATAAAACAAATGAATAAAAGATTTTCTTGTGCGCATTGATGTCTTTGTGCATGGTGGTGATCCACGACATCATTATCCATAGTCTAGTATCGGCTAACATGTCCTCATATCCAGAGTGATCCTCGCAGTCCTCACCTTCTCTCTCTCAATCTCAATGTCGACCCTCACCTTCATCTTCTTAGGCTCCATATGCTCCCATGCCTTCAACCTCTCCATCTCAAGTACTCCCTCACCCTCTTATATTTTTTTACAGAGGGAGTATTAACTTTGCCTCACCCTCTTTTTCTTGAAGTCCATCCTCTTCCTTTAGACATCCAATTAGAGTTTGTACCTTACCTTTTTTTCTCCTCCCTAATATCTTTTTTCAATTCCACATTTTTGTTGGAAAGGAGCTCCGCCCTCGAGGATGACATTTAGATGTCTGTTCCATTACTTGTAGTTGTATCTTTCTCCCACTTCTCCCCCCTCATCATCCTACTTCAATTCCACGTTTTATTGCAAGGTAATCACCATATTATTTTTTACAAGAGTATCAACAATCTCCACGCGTGGATTTCCATCCACCCCGCACACACCTTACTTCCAGCTAGTTTGGCTAAATCATGACAATATAATTAGTCTATCTAGGAGCATCTCAAAAATAATATGCGGAAAATCACGTGCAAGGTGATATATATAATAAAAAACTGCCTTCGATAGACCGGAAGAGTGACCTTCATTCTTCATTGTCTCTATCACCTCAATGTTTTCGGAGTTCACCTCTATGTTGTTACACCCGACTGTAGTTGTCCGCCTCCACCACCACACCCAGCCCCTCCTCCACCTCCTCCTCCTTGGGGGGGATGTGGGACGCCATCGGAGAACTCCTGGCGCTGGAAAGCTCACGGACCCGGCTGGCGGAGACGAGTGGGTGGTCTCGCTCGCGTGTTAAGAAAACTGTTTCCTCTCGCCGGAAAGGCAGAAGCCACGAGCGAGCTGGTCAGATGGAGGTTTAAAATATTCGGATAGTAGAGAAGTGTGGAGAAGGGGAAAGAGGAGGAGAAGGCTCGGGACTTTTCGGTGTGATTTTTTTTCTGCTGTGAATTCTTGGTGATGAATTGGAGATGGAAATGGTTTATGCGACAATTATTTAAGGTGAGTGAATGGAATCATGTCTTGTTTCTCAGGCAGTCGGTTGTGGATGCACTGGTCGATCACAGTGGGTATAAATATAGCCGAGATAATGCTTGGCATCAACTTATTAAAGTTTCTTTTTCACTGCTTTGTGAATAAATGGGAAGGAATGTGCCACATGGATCTCTTTGTAGAGCATCTCCAAAGGAAAATGCCTAATTTGAGCCTCCATGTGTTCATATGATCAAGCCCCATTCATCTATCCCTACAATGGTGCCCTCATTTCGCTCCTTCTCGTTTGTCCGCCCCCATATCCCCTATTCTCATTTGTTCGCCACATTTTCTTAAGAGAAATACTATTAGTCTCTTAATTCTTGGCGGAGTCTAAATTTGATCTCTCAACTCTGAAAGCGGGCAACTTGCACCGTCAACTAATTTAACCGGACAAGATGCATCTGTAATCACAGTTTTGACCAGTTTTGGAGTTCTCTCACACGGGTTTCGAACGTTGATACGTCTCCAACGTATCTATAATTTTTTTTATTGTTTCATGCTATTATATTATCTGTTTTGGATGTTTTATATGCATTTAATATGCTATTTTATATAATTTTTGGGACTAACCTATTAACCTAAAGCCCAGTGCCAGTTTCTGTTTTTTCCTTGTTTTAGAGTTTCGCTGAAAAGGAATACCAAATGGAGTCCAAACGGAATAAAACTTTCGCGATGATTTTTCTTGAACCAGAAGACACCCAGGAGACTTGGAGTGCAAGTTAGAAGAGCCACGAGGCGGCCACAAGGGTGGAGGGCGCGCCCAGGGGGTAGGGCACGCCCCCAACCTTCTGGGCCCCTCGGTGACCCCCTGACCTAGATCTTCCTCCTATATATACTCTTATACCCCAAAAATATCCATGGGAGCCACGGAACCACTTTTCCACCATCGCAACCTTTTGTGCCCGTGAGATTCCCATCTTGAGGCCTTTTTCGGCATCCTGTCGGAGGGAGATTCGATCACAGAGGGCTTCTACATCAACACCATTGCCTCTCCGATGAAGCGTGAGTAGTTTACCTCAGACCTACGGGTCCATAGCTAGTAGCTAGATGGCTTCTTCTCTCTCTCTCTCTCTTGATTCTCAATACAAAGTTCTCCTTGATGTTCTTGGAGATTGTTGGGGAACGTAGTAATTTCAAAAAAAAATCCTACGCACACACAGGATCATGGTGATGCATAGCAACGAGAGGGGAGAGTGTGTCCACGTACCCTCGTAGACTGAAAGTGGAAGCGTTAGCACAACACGGTTGATGTAGTCGACGTCTTCACGATCCGACCGATCCAAGTACCGAACGTACGGCACCTCCGAGTTCAGCACATGTTCAACTCGATGACGTCCCGCGAACTCCGATCCAGCAGAGCTTCACGGGAGAATTCCGTCAGCACGACGGTGTGGTGACGATGATGATGTTGCTACCGACGCAGGGCTTCTCCTAAGCACCGCTACGATATGATCGAGGTGGAATATGGTGGAGGGGGCACCGCACACGGCTAAGAGATCAAGAGATCAATTGTTGTGTCTAGAGGTGCCCCCTGCCCCCGTATATAAAGGATCGGGGGGAGGAGGCCGGCGGCCAGGAGGAGGGCGCGCCAGGGAGGAGTCCTACTCCCACCGGGAGTAGGACTCCCTCTTTTCCTAGTTGGAGTAGGAGGGGGAAAGGAAGGGAAGGAGAGAGGGGGATGGAAAGGGGGCGCCGCCCCCCTCCTTGTCCAATTCGGACTAGAGGGGGAGGGGGCGCGCGGCTAGCCCCTAGCCGCCCCTCCTCTTCTCCACTAAGGCCCATCTTGGACCATTAAGCTCCCCGGGGGGTTCCGGTAACCCCCCGGTACTCCGGTATATGTCCGAAACTCCCCGAAACCATTCCGGTGTCCGAACATAGTCATCCAATATATCGATCTTTATGTCTCGACCCTTTCGAGACTCCTCGTCATGTCCGTGATCACATCCGGGACTCCGAACTACCTTCGGTACATCAAAACACAAAAACTTCTAATACAATCGTCATCGAACTTTAAGCATGCGGACCCTACGGGTTCGAGAACTATGTAGACATGACCGAGACACGTCTCCGGTCAATAACCAATGGTGGAACCTAGATGCTCATATTGGCTCCCACATATTCTACGAAGATCTTTATTGGTCAAACCACATAACAACATACGTTGTTCCCTTTGTCATCAGTATGTTACTTGCCTGAGATTCGATCGTCGGTATCTCAATACCTAGTTCAATCTCGTTACCAGCAAGTCTCTTTACTCGTTCCATAACGCATCATCTCGCAACTAACTCATTAGTTACAATGCTTGCAAGGCTTATAGTGATGTGCATTACCGAGTGGGCCTAGAGATACCTCTCCGACAATCGGAGTGACAAATCCTAATCTCGAAATACGCCAACCCAACAAGTACCTTTGGAGACACCTATAGAGCACCTTTATAATCACCCGATTCGTTGTGACGTTTGGTAGCACACAAAGTGTTCCTCCGTAAACGGAGTTGCATAATCTCATAGTCATAGGAACATGTATAAGTCATGAAGAAAGCAATAGCAACATACTAAACGATCAAGTGCTAAGCTAACGGAATGGGTCAAGTCAATCACATCATTCTCCTAATGATGTGATCCCGTTAATCAAATGACAACTCATGTCTATGGCTAGGAAACATAACCATCTTTGATCAACGAGCTAGTCAAGTAGAGGCATACTAGTGACACTCTGTTTGTCTATGTATTCACACAAGTTCCGGTTAATACAATTCTAGCATGAATAATAAACTTTTATCATGATATAAGGAAATAAATAATAACTTTATTATTGCCTCTAGGGCATATTTCCTTCAGAGATCTATTCAATGTAATACTCTTTTGCGGTGTGTTTGACGAGATCCGATGAATTGTGGATTTATGATCAGCTTATCTATGAATATTATTTGAATCTTCTCTGAATTCTTATATGCATGATTTGATATCTTTGCAAGTCTCTTCGAACTATCGATTTGGTTTGGCCAACTAGATTGGGTTTTCTTGCAATGGGAGAAGTGCTTAGCTTTGGGTTCAATCTTGCGGTGTCCTTTCCCAGTGACAGTAGGGGCAGCAAGGCATGTATTGTATTGTTGCCATCGAGGATAAAAAGATGGGGTTTTCATCATAATGCTTGAGTTAATTCCTCTGCATCATTCCATATTGCTTAAAGCGTTACTCCGTTCTTTATGACCTTAATACTCTAGATGCATGCTGGATAGAGGTCGATGTGTGGAGTAATAGTAGTAGATGCAGAATCGTTCCGGTCTACTTGACACGGAAGTGATGCCTATATTCATGATCATTGCCTTAGATATCGTCATAACTTTGCGCTTTTCTATCAATTGCTCGGCAGTAATTTGTTCATCCACCATAATAATTTCTATCTTGAGAGAAGCCTCTAGTGAAACCTATGGCCCCAGGGTCTATTTTCCATCATATAAGTTTCCGATCTATAATTTTAGTTTCATATTTACTTTCTTTGCAATCTTCTACTTTTCGTTCCATAAACCCAAAAATACCAAAAATGATACTTTACCGTTTATCCATCTCTATCATATCTCACGTTGCAAATAACCGTGAAGGGATTGACAACCCCTTTATCACATCGGGTGCAAGGTTGGTGTTTGTTTGTGCAGGTATTCGGTGGCTTGCGTGTTGTCTCCTACTGGATTGATACCTTGGTTCTCAAAACTGAGGGAAATACTTACGCTACTTTGCTGCATCATCCTTTCCTCTTCAAGAGAAAAACCAACGCAAGCTCAAGAGGTAGCAAGAAGGATTTCTGGCGCCGTTGCCGGGAAGATCTACGCCAAGCCAAGACATACCAAGTACCCATCATAAACTCTCATCTCGCATTACATTATTCGCCATTCGCCTCTCATTTTCCTCCCCCCCCCCACTTCTAAAATGATTTTACAAAAAAATTGCCTTTCCTTAGCATCCCTTTTTGTTCATCTCTTTCTCCATGACCGAATCTAGAAGAGCTTTGGGTTTCTCTCAGGTTCAAGTACCTTGGATAACCCATCTGTCCTTTGTAAGCTCATAAATAATGACTCTATGGATAAACTTACTGGGATAGTTGAGGAGGATTTCAATCTTGATGAAGATGATCCCGGAAGTTTTCGTTACTTGCTTGATGGATCTTTGAAAGATGCTTGGGATCGGCTGTTGAGGATTCGAGCCAGCTATGTGCCCCAATATCAAATTAAGGTTTACTTAAAAAGCTTTTATTTTGGCATTCCCCCTTCTTTTAAGCAAGTTTTGGATTCTATTTTTGAAAATGGTTTTCTTGGAGGGGATGCCGTTGATACTTATGAGAAGATGAAAACCATATTCGGGCACCCCAGGGAAAAGGATGTTGAATCTACCGCCATTATGAGTTTCTATCAAAACAAAATAATTAAAGAGATGAAAGCAAGTTTAGATGCAAATTTTCGCAATGTGCTTAATCTTTCTTCTACGATCAATGGCCATGTGCTCTCACAAAATAGAAAGATAAATGCCATAGATAAGAAATTTTCTCTTTTCTTTCCAAATGCCAAAGATGATAATACTTGGATCTATTCGGGTTTTATGCCTAGCTAAGGGCGTTAAACAATAGCGCTTGTTGGGAGGCAACCCAATTTTATTTTTGTTCTTGCTTTTTAGGTCCTGTTTAGCAATAATATTTCATCTAGCCTATGGTTAGATGAAGTTTTCTGTTTTAGTTAGTGTTTGTGCCAAGTAAGACCTATGGGATAGCCTACGGTCACAGTTGATTTGATCTTGCTGAAATACAGAAACTTTTGCGCTCACGGAAACAGTTCTTATTTCTAGCTAGAGAGTGCTTTTTAGTTGACTATTTTTGTAGAAGACTAATAAACAAATTATCTAGGATTTCCTATTTTCTCAAGATTTTTGGAGTTACATAAGTATTCAAAATATTCAGATTGCTACAGACTGTTCTGTTTTTGACAGATTCTGTTTTTCGCATGTTGTTTGCTTATTTTGATGCATCTATGGCTAGTATCGGGGGTTATGAACCATGTAAAAGTTGGAATACAATAGATATTAAACCAATATAAATAAAGAATGAGTTCACAACAGTACCAAAAGTGGTGATTTATTTTCTTATACTAACGGAGCTTACGAGATTTTCTGTTGGAGTTTTGTGTAGTGAAGTTTTCAAGTTTTGGGTAAGGATTTGATGGACTATGGAGTAAGGAGTGGCAAGAGCCTAAGCTTGGGGATTCCCAAGGAACCCCTAGATAATATTCAAGGATTTCAAAAAGCCTAAGCTTGGGGATGCCCCGGGAAGGCATCCCCTCTTTCGTCTTCGTCTGTCGGTAACTTTACTTGAGGCTATATTTTTATTCACCACATGATATGTGTTTTGCTTGGAGAGTCTTGTATGATTTGAGTCTTTGCTTTTTAGTTTAACACAATCATCCTTGCTGTACACACCTTTTGGGAGAGACACGCATGAATTGTGATTTATTAGAATGCTCTATGTGCTTCACTTATATCTTTTAAGCTAGGCAAATTTGCTCTAGTGATTTACTTATATCTTTTTAGAGCACAGCGATGATTTTATTTTACAGAAATTGATGAACTCTAATACTTCACTTATATTTTTTTGAGAGTCTTTATAACAACATGGTAATTTGCTTTGGTTAACAATTTAGTCCTAATATGATAGGCATCCAAGAGGGATATAATAAAAACCTTCATATAAAGTGCATTGAATACTATGAGAAGTTTGATTCCTTATGATTGTTTTGAGATATGAAGATGGTGATATTAGGGTCATGCTAGTAAGTAGTTGTGAATTTGATAAATACTTGTGTTACGGTTTGTGATTCCCGTAGCATGCACGTATGGTGAACCGTTATGTGATGAAGTCAGAGCATGATTTATTTATTGATTGTCTTCCTTATGAGTGGCGGTCGGAGACGAGCGATGGTCTTTTCCTACCAATCTATCCCCTAGGAACATGCACATAGTACTTTGTTTTGATGACTAATAGATTTTTGAAATAAGTATGTGAGTTCTTTATGACAAATGTTGAGTCCATGGATTATACGCACTCTCACCTTTCCTCCATTGCTAGCCTCTCTAGTACCGCGCAACCTTTGCCGGTACCATAAACCCACCACATATCCTTCCTCAAAATAGCCACCATACCTACCTATCATGGCATTTCCATAGCCATTCCGAGATATATTGCCATGCAAATTTCCACCGTTTCGTTTATTATGACACGCATCATCATTGTCATATTGCTTTGCATGATCATGTAGCTAACATCGTATTTGTGGCAAAGCCACCGTTCATCATATTTTTTTATACATGTCGCTCTTGATTCATTGCACATCCCGGTACACCGCCGGAGGCATTCACATAGAGTCATATTTTTGTTCTAGTATCGAGTTGTAATTTTTGAGTTGTAAGTAAATAAAAGTGTGATGATCTTCATTATTAGAGCATTGTCTCATGTGAGGAAAGGATGATGGAGACTATGATTCCCCCACAAGTCGGGATGAGACTCCGGACGGAAAAAAAATAGAAAGGCTAAATAAAAAAAGGAGAGGTCCCAAAAAAAGAGAAAAGAAAAAAAGAGAGAAAAAGAGAGAAGGGACAATGTTACTATCCTTTTTGCCACACTTGTGCTTCAAAGTAGCACCATGATCTTCATGATAGAGAGTCTCCTATGTTACCACTTTCATATACTAGTGGGAATTTTTCATTATAGAACTTGGCTTGTATATTCCAACGATGGGCTTCCTCAAAACGCCCTAGGTCTTCATGAGCAACCAAGTTCAATGCACACCCACTTAGTTTTATTTCTTGAGCTTTCATAAACTTATAGCTCTAGTGCATCCGTTGCATGGCAATCCCTACTCACTCACATTGATATCTATTAATGGGCATCTCCATAGCCCGTTGATACGCCTAGTTGATTTGAGTCCATCTCCTTGTCTATTCCACCTATAGTGCTATATCCATGGATCACACTCATGTATTACGAGAAAGTTGAAAAGGTTTGAGAATGTCAAAAGTATGAAACAATTGCTTGGCTTGTCATCAGGTTGTGCATTATTTAAAAATTTTGTGTGATGAAGATGGAGCATAGCCAGACTATATGATTTTGTAGGGATAAGCTTTCTTTGGCCATGTTATTTTGAGAAGACATAATTATTTTGTTAGTATGCTTGAAGTATTATTGTTTTTATGTCAATATTAAACTTTTGTTTTGAATCTTACGGATCTGAATATTCATGCCACAATAAAGAGAATTACATGGATAAATATGTTAGGTAGCATTCCACATCAAAATTCTATTTTTTTATCATTTACCTACTCGAGGATGAGTAGGAATTAAGCTTGGGATGCTTGATACGTCTCCAACGTATCTATAATTTTTTATTGTTCCATGCTATTATATTATCTGTTTTGGATGTTTTATATGCATTAGTATGCTATTTTATATGATTTTTGGGACTAACCTATTAATCTAAAGCCCAGTGCCGGTTTCTGTTTTTTCCTTGTTTTAGAGTTTCGCTGAAAAGGAATACCAAACGGAATAAAACATTCGCGGTGATTTTTCTTGGACCAGAAGACACCCAGGAGACTTGGAGTGCAAGTCAGAAGAGCCACGAGGTGGCCACAAGGGTGGAGGGCACGCCCAGGGGGTAGGGCACGCCCCCCAACCTTCTGGGCCCCTCGGTGACCCCCTGACCTAGATCTTCCTCCTGTATATACTCTTATACCCCAAAAACATCCAATGGAGCCACAAAACCACTTTTCCACCGCCTCAACCTTCTGTACACGTGAGATCCCATGTTGGGGCCTTTTTTGGCATCCTGCCGGAGGGGGATTCGATCACGGAGGGCTTCTACATCAACACCATTGCCTCTCCGATGAAGCGTGAGTAGTTTACCTCAGACCTACGGGTCCATAGCTAGTAGCTAGATGGCTTCTTCTCTCTCTTTGATTCTCAATACAAAGTTCTCCTTGATGTTCTTGGAGATCTATTCGATGTAATACTCTTTTGCGGTGTGTTTGCCGAGATCCGATGAATTGTGGATTTATGATCAGCTTATCTATGAATATTATTTGAATCTTCTCTGAATTCTTATATGCATGATTTGATATCTTTGCAAGTCTCTTCGAAATATCGATTTGGTTTGGCCAACTAGATTGGTTTTTCTTGCAATGGGAGAAGTGCTTAGCTGTAGGATCTTGAGAAGAGGTGTCTAGAGGGGGGGGGGGGGGTGATTAGACACTAAGTACCAAAGTTGCAGTTTTTAACTTCTTTTAGGTTTAAGTGGAGTTTAGGCACAAGTTTAACATTCTCAATACATAACAAGCAAGCATGCAAAGAGTATATAGGCAGCGGAAAATAAAGCATGCAACTTGCAAGAATGTAAAGGGAAGGGTTTGGAGAAATCAAACGCAATTGGAGACACGGATGTTTTTGTCGTGGTTCCAATAGGTAGTGCTATCGTACATCCACGTTGATGGAGACTTCAACCCACGTAGGGTAACGGTTGCGCGAGTCCACGGAGGGCTCCACCCACGAAGGGTCCACGAAGAAGCAACCTTGTCTATCCCACCATGGCCGTCGCCCAAGAAGGACTTGCCTCACTAGCGGTAGATCTTCACAAAGTAGGCGATCTCCTTGCCCTTACAAACTCCTTGGTTCAACTCCACAATCTTGTCGGAGGCTCCCAAGTGACACCTAGCCAATCTAGGAGACACCACTCTCCAAGAAGTAACAAATGGTGTGTTGATGATGAACTCCTTGCTCTTGTGCTTCAAATGATAGTCTCCCCAACACTCAACTCTCTCTCATAGGATTTGGACCTGGTAGAAAGAAGATTTGAGTGGAAAGCAACTTCGGGAAGGCTAGAGATCAACATTCATATGGTTGGAATGGAATATCTTGGCCTCAATACATGAGTAGGTAGTTCTCTCTCAGAAATAGGATGCTGGAAGTGTAGGCTTGTTCTGAAGGCTCTCTCCACGAATGAAGAGGAGGTGGAGGGGTATATATAGCCTCCACACAAAATCTAACCGTTACACACAATTTACCAAACTCGGTGGGACTGAATCATAAAACTCGGTCAGACCGATTTAGTAAACCTAGTGACCGTTAGGGTTTTCGGTGGGACTGACATGCAACTCGGTAGGACCGATATGGTTAGGGTTAGGGCATAACGTAATCTCGGTGAGACCGATTACACAAACTCGGTGAGACCGATTTTGGTAATTAGCTAACCAGAGAGTTGGTCAGGAAAACTCGGTGGGACCGATTACTCAAACTCGGTGGTACCGATTTTGGTAATAAGTTAACCAGAAAGTTTGCATTGTAATCTCGGTAGTACCGATTACACAAACTCGGTGAGACCGATTTTGGTAATGGACATACACAGAGAGATTGCAATCCCATCTCGGCGAGACCGAGATCCCTATCGGTGAAACCGATTTGCCTAGGGTTTGTGGCAGTGGCTATGACATCTGAACTCGGTGGCGCCGGATAGAAAGAATCGGTAGGGCCGAGCTTGACTTTAGGTTTAGGTCATATGTGTGGAAGTGGGAAAGTAGTTGAGGGTTTTGGAGCATATCACTAAGCACATGAAGCAAGAGGCTCATTAAGCAACACCTCATCCCTCCTTGATAGTATTGGCTTTTCATATAGACTCAATGTGATCTTGGATCACTAAAATGTAAAATGAAGAGTCTTGAGCTTGAGGCTTGAGCCAATCCTTTGTCCTTAGCATCTTGAAGGAGTTCCCACATCCTTTAGCCCATGCCACTCCATTGTTGAACTTATCTGAAACATACTAGATAAAGGTGTTAGTCCAATAAGAGATATGTTGACATTAATTACCAAAACCACCTAGGGAGCACTTGTGCTTTCAATCTCCCCCTTTTTGGTAATTGATGACAACATACATCAAAGCTTTAGATAAAGATATAAAGAGTAGCAAGAAGCTTCGGAAAGACATGTAACAAGCATAGGCTCCCCCTATATGTATGCAATCATGTGAATATGGAATATAGAAACATGTGAGAGCATAACCATGATAGAGTAGGCAATGTGTTACATGTATCTTGGCCATATGCATCAGAGAAAAGAATATTAAAGAAAGTACCTTCATGCTCATGAGTCCTTCTTGCAAACAGTATGTACATCAGCAAGAATTCTTCATACACATGAGTGTGATGCATATACTTACCTTGTAGTCTTGAGTTGGCTTAGGGTGAACTGAACCTGCACAAACAAGGTTAGATAACACAGGTACATCTACTAGCCAGAGCAAACAAAGGAAACCACAAGAATACTAAGACTGGGATGACATGTAAAGAGTGAGTACTAAGTACCACATTGGATTAGATATGTCCCCAAGAGTAAAGATATGCAATGAATTTGAATGATTCCTTTCCCTTAGATGTCTTGATCCCCCTGAATCTAGCATGGGATACTGGGAGAAGATAGGGAACAGAAAATCAGAGCTGAAAACAGAGCTGGAAGATATAAATGAACAGAGCTTAATGCAAATAAGCACACATGAACATGTCTTTCCCCCCAAAAGACATGTGGCATCTCTCCTCTTGAACACCAAGCATCTGGGATCCTTGAGAAATTCTTTCTACTTGAGTATTCTCTCCCCCTGGAGATCTCTTTCTCCCCCTTAATACTCTCTCCCTTTTGGAAGTGATAAGGCTTTGATGTTATCTCTCTCTCCCCCTTTGACATCAATTTCCAAGAAGGGTCTTCTGGAATTTGTTGTGAATGGGTTTGGTCCTTGAGTCACAACACAAAGCACTGGATAAAATTGTGATGCTTGTAGAGGACAAGATTCATTGAGTGGAGCTGGATCAGAAGAAACACAGAATAAGTGGCAAATTGTTTTTCCTGTTGTGAAATCGGTGGCACGAGTGATATGCTTTGGTTGTACCGAAAGGATTCGGTTGGACCGAAAACCACAAATCGGTGAAACCGAGTTCATCATAGAGAAAACACTTGTCACCTCAGCTCACTAGTCTAGAAAGATCTCACACAGATTTGCAAGGAATTTACTGAATGATATGCAATGAATTGGATGCAGGAAATGCAGAGCAAACAGAAAGAAATCTAGATGAAGTTTTTTTTGAAAGGGGAAACAAATATGCATGAGACAAATGCAAAATCACAGAAAAGAACACGAGAGAACTTCATCTAGAGATGGCCGGTGACAAAGTCACCTATGTTAGAGTATATTGACTTAGGAGTCAAGTGAGATCACTTGATCATAGGTCATACTCATCGTTTAAGCTCAAAATGGGGTTACCATTTTTCGTTTAAGCATCTTGATGTATTCACATCTTGTCGAGTTGCTTTAGCTCATGACTCGGAGTAAAGCTTCTCTAAGATGGAATAACATACCTTGGTTGGTGGTGTTGACCATGTAGTTGAACTTGTGTGGATTGCTCAAGGTTGATGTAGCTCATCAAGAGTTGGGAGCACCACTTGGAATTTGAGTCCATCTACCTACATGGGTTAGTTCTTGCAAGGAGTAGCACTTGTATATCCAAAATGATAATCATGAAGCTCAACATAGAGTTTGTCAAAGGATATGTTTGAGTGATTTCGTGCTTCCTTGTATTCAGCCACCATAGTGTAGAGACTTGGTGATGTAGAGATTGCTCAAGATGTGAGTAGATTACAATCTCATGGAAATTGATTCCACCAAGTACCTACATGGGTTAGATAACATGCAAGATGCAAGTACATCCAAGATATAATATTTTCAACATAAGAGAGATATCATGGATTAGTCATAAGCTCATGTCTTGCATGCATCCAATGGAGTTTCTACTCCAAGTTTGAAGCATCTATGATGTTCAATTCTCCTCTCAACCTGCAAAACACTTTCTCATCAAGGGGTTTAGTAAATATATCCGCTGATTGCCTTTCGGTGCGAACATGCTTAAGATTAATGTCACCCTTAGCAACATGATCTCGAATGAAGTGATGACGAACTTCTATATGCTTAGTTCGAGAATGTTGTATGGGATTATGACCAATTTTGATAGCACTTTCATTGTCACAAAGCAATGGAACATGTTTCACATATATCCCATAATCTTTAAGAGTTTGGGTCATCCAAAGTAATTGAGCACAACATGAACCAGTGGCAATGTACTCCGCTTCGGTGTAGATAAGGATACGAGTTTTGTTTCTTGGAGGACCAAGACACAAGAGATCTACCAAGAAATTGACAAGTACCAAGTGGACTTTCTATCAACCTTGTCTCGGCATAGTCCGAGTCGGAATAGCCAACAAGATCGAAAGAGGCCCTCTTAGGATACCAAATGCCAAAATTTGGTGTATGAATTAAGTATCTCACTATCCTTTTCACGGCCTTAAGATGACATTCTTTAGGAGCAGCTTGATATCTTGCACACACACTTAGCATAATATCGGGACGTGAAGCACATAGGTAAAACAATGATCCAATCATAGAGCGATAAACCTTTTGATCAACCGGTTTACCATCTTTGGTCAAATCAAGATGTCCACTAGTAGGCATGGGTGTAGACATACCTTTGCACTCTTGCATATTGAACTTCTTGAATAAGTCCTTAGTGTACTTCGTTTGAGAGACAAAAGTACCTTCCTTAGTTTGCTTGATTTGCAACCCAAGAAAGAATTTGAGTTCACTCATCATTGACATCTCAAACTTCTCCGACATTAGCTTCCCAAACTTTTCACTAAAATGAGGGTTAGTTGATCCAAATATGATATCATCAACATAAATTTGGAATACAAATAATTCTCCATTAACCCTTTTCGTAAAAAGTGTGGAATCAATTTTCCCAATTTCAAAGCCTTTTTCAAGAAGAAACTTGGTCAAGCATTTATACCAAGCTCTAGGAGCTTGTTTAAGACCATAAAGAGCTTTGTGAAGTTTGTAAACATGATTTGATTTCTTAGAATTGACAAAGCCGGGAGGTTGTTTTACATAAACTTCCTCCTCTATTTCACCATTTAGAAAAGCACTTTTAATGTCCATTTGGTACAAGGTGATATCATGGTGATTAGCATAGGCAAGTAAGATGCGAATGGACTCAAGTCTAGCAACGGGAGCATAAGTCTCACCATAGTCCATACCTTCGACTTGTGTGCAGCCTTGGGCGACGAGACGTGCTTTGTTGTGAACTACTTGTCCATCTTCATCTTGCTTGTTGCGAAACACCCATTTGGTGCCGATGATGTTGTGGTTGTTGTCGGGCTTCTCAAACAATGTCCAAACTTGGTTTCTCTCAAAGTTGTGTAGCTCTTCATGCATAGCATTTATCCAATTCGGATCTTCCAATGCTTCTTCGACCTTCATAGGTTCAATGCTAGAGATGAAATAATAGTTTTCACAGAAGTTAGCTAAACGAGTTTTAGAGCGAGTGATTCTCCCGGTTTGAATATCATTGTAGATTTACTCGACGGGATGGTCTTTAGCAATTCTTGCTCGAACTTGTGAGAGCTTTTGCTTGGGTCCCGGTTGAACATCTTCTTCATCTTATTCTTCTTCTTCTTGATCATCTTCATTGTTTGCGTTGTCGTTTTCTTGTCGAGGTGGAGAAGGAGGTTGTTGACGTTCGTGATGTTCTTCCTTGTTTTCTTCATCTTGGTGTGTTCCACTTGTGGATGCTTCCGTATCAACTCTTGGTTCACCTTGTCGTGATGTAGAAGCTTCCACTTGAACAGACGAGGTACTCTCCTTCACCTCCGTTGGACGGACCTTGCCAATAGACAAGTCTTGGATTGCTTCCGAAGGGTCTTTGTCTCCTACATCAATTGGCAATTGCTCTACTTGCGAGCCGTTAGATTAATCAAACTTCACATCTACCGTCTCTTCAACCTTTCGGGTGAAATTTTTGTAGACACGGTAAGTGTGAGAGTTTGAGCCATAACCTAGTAGGAAACCTTCATGAGACTTAGGAGTAAACTTTGAACGACGATGCTTATCAAGAATGTAGCACTTTGAGCCGAATACTCGAAAGTATCCAACTTGGGGTTTGTTACCGATGAGGAGCTCGTATGCCGTCTTGCCGAGTAGCTTGTGAAGATACAAGCGATTTGTTGCATGACAAGCTGTCTCAACCGCTTCTGCCCAAAAGTGCTTCGGCGTCTTGTACTCATCAAGCATCGTTCTCGCCATTTCGATGAGCGTCCGGTTCTTCCTCTCAACAACTCCATTTTGTTGAGGTGTGTACGTAGCCGAGAACTCGTGTGAAATCCCCTCTTCGTCAAGAAAGGTGCCCACATTTGCGTTCTTGAACTCCGTTCCGTTGTCGCTGCGAACCTTCTTGATCTTCACTTCAAATTGATTTTGGGCCTTCCTAGCGAAGTTTTTGAAGATCTTTTGGACCTGCGATTTATCATCGAGAAAGAACACCCACGTAAATCTTGAAAAATCATCAACTATAACTAGACCAAAAGAATTTCCACCGAGGCTTTTGTAGGCGTTGGGACCAAAGAGATCCATATGAAGTAGCTCGAGTGGCCTCCTTGTGGTCATGATGTTCTTCACGGGATGCCTTCCTCCAACCTGTTTACACGCTTGACAAGCCTTTGCGCATCTATCCTTATCAAATATGACATCGTTAACTCCAAGGATATGATTTCCTTTAATAAGCTTGTCAAGATTTCTCATGCCAACGTGACCTAGTCGTTTATGCCATAACCAACCTTTTGAGGATTTAGCAATGAAGCAAGTTTTAGGTTGTGCCTTTTTAGAGAAATCAACAATGTAAAGATCACCTCTACGTATGCCAGTAAAGACCATTTTATGATTGTCTCGACGAAACACTTGGCAATCTACTTCAGTAAATAGGACATTGAAACCGAAATTAGCAAGTCTAGATACTGAAAGTAAGTTGTAGCCAAGAGATTCAACGAGCATGACATTCTGAATGGAGCTATCATGTGAGATGGCCACCTTACCGAGGCCAACCACCTTACCCTTTGAGTTGTCACCGAAAGTAACATACTTTCGAGGACTATCATTTTCAGCAAGCTCACAAAACATGTCTTTATCTCCGGTCATGTGATCGGTACATCCACTGTCAAGAACCCATTCCTTTCCTCCTGACACATATCCCCGAAGATTTGCCATAAGACCAAAATGTATCATTGCATCATCAAGATCAAAGTCACTATCATCATCCTCATCGTAGTATCCATGTTCAACATCGTCATGTGGTGGATCAAGTCCTAGAGAGGGTAATTCATTAGAGTGAGTTTGACAATGATCTTGCTTATGAATTCTTATAGCTTCGGAAATAATATCACCAATAATTCCAACATCTCCTTTGGCATGCATAAGGTCGGTAAGTTCAAATTGACGATCACCAAACATAGGATCACTAGTATTCATTTTACTCAAGGCAATAGACTTATAGTGTAACATCCCAAATTTTCAATTTGGAATGTTATACATAGAGCATCATTACATATCATATTATTTTCATTGCATTTTTGCTCGATCCTAGAAATTCTACACAACTCAAGGACCCACGGGGAGAGTTGGGGATTTCCGTTATTTTCATATTTGAGTTTTCTCAAATTTTGAAAATAGGATCATTTGATTTTAATTATTTTATCTTCAATTATTTCTACTACCAAAATATGAGAGAGGGAATAAAATGACTTTCCCAAAATAAAGAAATAATGAAGATTTAATAATAAAATCAAATAAGATTTTATTTTGGAGTTTTTCGCCTTTTTATTTGAATTTAGGAAAAATGCGCGTTTTTCAAAATTGCATTTAGGCCCCAAATAAATATTCACTAAATCCAGCTTGATTTTAGAAGCCGGGGAAAATTTATTTCGGGATTTTTGGAGTCCGTTTAGTACTTCTTTTGTTTTTTTTCCCGAGCGTAATTATTAAAAAAAAAGTGAACCGCCTTACAGGCCGTACCCGAGCGGGACACCGCTCGGGGGCGCTATATAAAAAGCCACCCCGGCCGCCCTGCCCGTCACCCCGCCCGCCGCCACCCGCCCAGGCCACGCCCGGCCCAAGTCGCCGCCGCCCGCCCACTCGCCTCGCGCCCGAACCCTAACCTAATCCGCGCACCGCCGCCGCCCGATCCGCCGCCGCCGGACTCCACCGCCGTCGCCGGAGCCTCGTCGGAGTTCGCCGCCGCCTTGTTTTCCGTGCCGGTTTTTTTATAAAAACCGAGCGGTTTTGATTACGGTTTTTTTTCTTTTTCGGTTTTTTAGTTTTCGGTTTTTTTCGGTTTAGGTTAATTAGCGGACGTTCGTCCGTTAGTTCGTTTTAACGAACGAGTTCATCAGATTAGTTTAGTTAACGAACATCCGTTCGTTAACCGTTCGTCGTTTTTCTTTTTCTCGGATTTAATCCGCGATTTTTCTGATCGCGATTCCAGATCCGATTTTTGTTTTAGTATAACTTTTCGCTCGTTTGTCGGAATCAGGCGATTCAAGCGCCTAGAGTTTCGTCTCGAAACCCTCTTTCCGAATAATCTACTTAAACAAGTTTTTGCTTCTGTAAAATTTGACTTAGATCCAGATTAGTAAAACGAAGCTGTTTTCTTCCGCCGTTTGACTTTCGTTGCTTCGTTTGATTTGATTCTTTTTGCAAACCGGAGTTCTTAAGTTGAACTATCTGGTTAGATCTATTTGAGTTTTACCTGTGCATTAGATGAGTATTTATTGTATGCTTGTTTGTTTGTCTGCGATAGATTACCCGGAGTGCGCCGCCTGTTACTTCGAGTCTCTAGGTTTCGCGGATCATCAGCAAGGCAAGTAACACTTTGATCATACCTCTTCTCATACCCAGTTTTTATGCATTAGATCTATCCTCAAACACTTGCATGATTAGGATCTAATTAAATTGTGGGATGAGAAGTAGATGAGGTAGTACCTATTACCTGTTTTATTATCGAACCTTTGGGAGTTACTTCTACGTTTGCTTATTATGCCATGTTATGCTAGTAGACGTGGATTGGGTGAGTGTATCCATGACAGATGTGAGATTGTTAGTTAATGGTTTACTTAAGGTGGCAACTTAAACACACATCCTGGGTGGATTGAGGCACTGGTTTCTATCAGACTTGCTCTGTATTTCTTGGACCGCCACCCGTGCTCAAAGGGATCATGAGATTATTCAAACTAGAAACTTCGTGTGCAGCCACAAGCCATTATGGGCTCGCATAGTTGAATAAGTTGTGCGAACTCTTACGGGTAGACTAGCAGATGTAGGGGAAAGTAGGTGTACCGGTCTACCCACAAGTAAGGTGCGAAGCGCTTCGAAAGACTATGTCTCGGTCATCCGTTTCTCAAACATCATGTAGTGCGAGAAATCCAACGGAGGCGATCGAGTCTTGTGGGGAAAAGTCATAAACCTCTGCAGAGTGTATAAACTAATCATGGTTAGCCGTGTCCCGGTTATGGACATCTTGAGTATCTAGTACCTGGATATCATGTGAATCTCATCATGTTACTTCTAATTAATATTGTTGGGTTTGTTAATGAGTACTTTTAATTGGGATTGAGAATGCTTTCAACCTTTCTCAATGTTTCACAACCACCATGATAGTTAAATAAATTTATTCCTTTGTAGTAGGGAAAAATTGGCTTTATGCAAAACTGTAACCATAGAGCTTTCCACCAGCCATATATGCATGTAGTATAGGCTTATTATTCCATTATTCTCTATGTGTTACATTGCCAAGATATTCCATGTCTTGAATTTTCGGGCTGCAACGTTTCATGTTGCAGACTTTTCGCATTGACAGTAAGGTGCATAGGTCGTGGTTCTATACTCGATGATGCCGTTGGAGTTGATGGACTCGCTTTTCTTCCAAGCCTTCCATTGTTATCGTATTAGATGGCCTTAAGCCATATTTATTTTAGTAAGTTCTCTCTTGAGACATTCGATTGTAATAAGTGTGTGATTGCTCTTGTGTTATAAATCCTCCGAGTCTTGTGTGGTGTCAAGACATTCGATCCAGGATGACACTGAGCACAAAGATCAGACTGTTTGAGGTCTGGTCGCTACAAAGATGGTATCAGAGCACACGCTGACTGTTGGACACGACCATTAAGCTAAAGCCCTAGATCACTACTCTCTCTTCTCATTTCTAATTCCTCATCTTTTCTACTCTTTAGGATGACGGAAGAAAGGATCAAGTTCACCCAGCCGGATGAGGATACACCCTTTGGACGACACCTGAAGTAAGTCACTAAGTACCTTAACATCAGATTACCAAGCTTCACCGGGACCTACAATTCCACTTTATAGTTCCCGGAAGGACGTTTGCGCCAATCACGGAGCCCATTGAGTGTGTTTTCAATGCACCAACCTGGAGTTTGGGAAAGAGCATGGCAGCTCACATAACCATGGGGCGCATTGGAGAAGTTTACAAAGAAGACCTCAAGGATACTATCTACCAGATTTGCGGACGCCGAGATGAACAATGGGAGATAGTTGGCACTAAGAAGGATAGATCCGTTGCAGCTTCCATCCAGGAGTTAAACCAGCACATTCGACGTCAGGAGAACCAGATGTGCGCAGACATGATGGAATTGAAGACAGCAAAAGCCAAGATTATCGAACTAGAAGGAGAACTGAAGGTCTGGTCGCTACATATAGAGAATTTCATCTAGATTTTTCAAGGAATAATTTGGAAAGCGTTCCTCAAGAAATTTCCATATAGTGTAGGCACACTCAAGTGTAGGCAAGATTCTAATTAAGTTTCTAGGCAAGCCTCTAGTGATAAGATTAACAGTTCTAAGATTCCTAGTCATGTCAATAGATATCAAGGGTAGGATGCATAGGATCAACATGAGGTGCACAAGGGCTAGCAATGTACTTGTTCAAATGATATTGATTGAAAATTACAAGCATCTCATTTTTCCACTCATGAAAATACTCTCCATCAAGGATAGGCAGTCTATGTATAAGACCCCCCAAAGTAGACTCATCCATCTTCCTCCAATGGTGATTAAACCAAGGCAATGGAGACCAATGCTCTGATACCACTTGTAGGATCTTGAGAAGAGGTGTCTAGAGGGGGGGGGTGATTAGACACTAAGTACAAAAGTTGCAGTTTTTAACTTCTTTTAGGTTTAAGTGGAGTTTAGGCACAAGTTTAACATTCTCAATACATAACAAGCAAGCATGCAAAGAGTATATAGGCAACGGAAAATAAAGCATGCAACTTGCAAGAATGTAAAGGGAAGGGTTTGGAGAAATCAAACGCAATTGGAGACACGGATGTTTTTGTCGTGGTTCCGATAGGTGGTGCTATCGTACATCCACGTTGATGGAGACTTCAACCCACGAGGGTAACAGTTGCTTTGAGTCCACGGAGGGCTCCACCCACGAAGGGTCCACGAAGAAGCAACCTTGTCTATCCCACCATGGTCGTCGCTCACGAAGGACTTGCCTCACTAGCGGTAGATCTTCACGAAGTAGGCGATCTCCTTGCCCTTACAAACTCCTTGGTTCAACTCCACAATCTTGTCGGAGGCTCCCAAGTGACACCTAGCCAATCTAGGAGACACCACTCTCCAAGAAGTAACAAATGGTGTGTTGATGATGAACTCCTTGCTCTTGTGCTTCAAATGATAGTCTCCCCAACACTCAACTCTCTCTCATAGGATTTGGATCTGGTAGAAAGAAGATTTGAGTGGAAAGCAACTTCGGGAAGGCTAGAGATCAACATTCATATGGTTGGAATGGAATATCTTGGCCTCAACACATGAGTAGGTAGTTCTCTCTCGAAATAGGATCTTTGGAAGTGTAGGCTTGTTCTGATGGCTCTCTCCACGAATGAAGAGGAGGTGGAGGGGTATATATAGCCTCCACACAAAATCTAACAGTTACACACAATTTACCAAACTCGATGGGACCGAATCATAAAACTCAGTCAGACCGATTTAGTAAACCTAGTGACCGTTAGGGTTTTCGGTGGGACTGACATGCAACTCGGTAGGACCGATATGGTTAGGGTTAGGGCATAACGTAATCTCGGTGAGACCGATTACACAAACTCGGTGAGACCGATTTTGGTAATTAGCTAACCAGAGAGTTGGTCAGGCAAACTCGGTGGGACCAATTACTCAAACTCGATGGTACCGATTTTGGTAATAAGTTAACCAGAAAGTTTGCATTGTAATCTCGGTAGTACCAATTACACAAACTCGGTGAGACCGATATTGGTAATGTACATACACAGAGAGATTGCAATCCCATCTCGGTGAGACCGAGATCCCTATCGGTGAAACCGATTTGCCTAGGGTTTGTGGCAGTGGCTATGACATCTGAACTCGGTGGCGCCGGATAGAAAGAATCGGTAGGGCCGAGTTTGACTTTAGGTTTAGGTCATATGTGTGGAAGTGGGAAAGTAGTTGAGGGTTTTGGAGCATATCACTAAGCACATGAAGCAAGAGGCTCATTAAGCAACACCTCATCCCTCCTTGATAGTATTGGCTTTTTCTATAGACTCAATGTGATCTTGGATCACTAAAATGTAAAATGAAGAGTCTTGAGCTTGAGGCTTGAGCCAATCCTTTGTCCTTAGCATCTTGAAGGAGTTCCCACATCCTTTAGTCCATGCAGCTCCATTGTTGAACTTATCTGAAACATACTAGATAAAGGTGTTAGTCCAACAAGAGATATGTTGACATTAATTACCAAAACCACCTAGGGAGCACTTGTGCTTTCATTAGCTTTGGGTTAAATCTTGTTGTGTCCTTTCCGATTGACAGTAGGGGCAGCAAGGCACGTATTGTATTGTTGCCATCGAGGATAAAAAGATGGGGTTTTCATCATAATGCTTGAGTTAATTCCTCTACATCATGTCATCTTTCTTAAAGCGTTACTCCGTTCTTTATGATCTTAATACTCTAGATGCATGCTGGATAGCGGTCGATGTGTGGAGTAATAGTAGTAGATGCAGAATCGTTCCAGTCTACTTGACACGGACGTGATGCCTATATTCATGATCATTGCCTTAGATACCGTCATAACTTTACGCTTTTCTATCAATTGCTCGGCAGTTATTTGTTCACCCACCGTAATAGTTTCTATCTTGAGAGAAGCCTCTAGTGAATTTTCCATCATAATAGTCTATTTTCCATCATATAAGTTACCAATCTACAATTTTAGTTTCATATTTACTTTCTTTGCAATCTTTTACTTTCCGTTCCATAAACCAAAAATACCAAAAATGTTACTTTACCGTTTATCCATCTCTATCAGATCTCACGTTGCAAATAACCGTGAAGGGATTTACAATCCCTTTATCGCGTTGGGTGCAAGGTTGGTGTTTGTTTGTGCAGGTATTCGGTGGCTTGCGCGTTGTCTCCTACTGGATTGATACTTTGGTTCTCAAAACTGAGGGAAATACTTACGCTACTTTGCTGCATCACCCTTCCTCTTTAAGGGAAAAATCAAGGCAAGCTCAAGAGGTAGCAACCGTGCCGTCTCAAATTCGCGTACATTTTTGAAGTTCGCGTAGTGTTTTTAAAAAATCATGCGGATTTGAAACAAGTACGTGAATTTTAAAACATGTTCATGTATTTGGAAAAGGTACTCGAAATGGATAAAGTTACACAAACTTGAAAAAGTACACATTTTTAAAAAAATCACGGATCTGAAATAAGTATTTGAATTTTAAAAAATTATGCGAACTTGAAAAAAACTACGTGGATTTGAAAAGAGCGTGTGTTAAAAAAAGTTCACGGATTTGAGAAATTTAGGCGAATTTGAGTCGGCACCTGTCCAAACCGGGGTGAGTTAGCACCAAAACCGGTCAAAACCAAGACCAAGGGTGAACATTGTCCGGTTTCAGTAGTTGGGGTGAGAGTTGTCCGGTTTCGGAGTTGAGAAACCAAATCTAGACTTTGTTAAGATTTGAGGGACGAAAAGTATACTTTTTGTCTTCCTAAAAAACATTTTCATCATATTTTACTACACATTTAACAAAAAATATTGCACACAACAGTTCAATAATCAACATTCAAGAATTCAATAACTAACAAGTCAAACAACCCAACAACAAACATGACCCACGACAACTAATTCAACAATTTATACATAGTTGATAAAACAAATGAATCAAAGATTTTTCTTGCGCGTATTGATGTCTTTGTGCATGACGGTGATCCACGACATCGTTATCCACGAGGTTAGTATCGGCCAACATGTCCTTGACACCTCGGTGATCCTCGCGATCCTCACATTCTCTCTCTCTCAATCTCTCGCCTTCATCTTCTCAAGCTCCATATGCTCCCATGCCTTCAACATCTCCATCAACATCCTCTCCATTTCAAGTATCAACCTTGCCCCACCATATTTTTCTTGAAGTCCATCCTCTTTCTTTAGACATCCAAATAGAGTTTGTACCTTTTCTCTTTCTTCTCCTCCCTAATACCTTTTTTCTTAATTCCACGTTTTTGCTAAAAAGGAGCTCTGCCCTCAAGCACAACATTTAGCTGGTTGTTCCATTACATTTAGCTCTATTCTTTTCCCACTTCTCCCCCCTCATCATCTGATGTCTACTACGCAATTTTATTCTTGTAGACTAGTGTTGGGCCTCCAAGCGCAGAGTTTTGTAGAACAGTAGCAATTTTCCCTCAAGTGAATGACCTAAGGTTTGTCAATCCGTGGGAGGCATAGGATGAAGATGGTCTCTCTCAAACAACCCTGCAATCAAATAACAAAGATTCTCTTGTGTCCCCAACACACCAAAAACAATGGTAATTTGTATGTGCACTAGTTCAGCGGAGAGATGGTGATACAAGTGTAGTAATGATAGTAGATATTGATTTTTGTAATAGGAACAATAAAAAATAGTAAGGTAACGAGTAACAAAAGTGAGCACAAATGGTATTGCAATGCTTAGAAACAAGGCCTAGGGTCCGTACTTTCTCTAGCACAATCTCTCAACAATGCTAGTATAATTGGATCATATAACCATCACTCAAAGTGCGATGAAGAATTACTCCAAAGTTCTTATCTAGCGAAGAACATAAGAAGAAATTGTTTGTAGGGTACAGAACCACCTTAAAGTTATTCTTTCTGTTCGATCTATTCAAGAGTTCATACTAAAATAACAAAAAGTTATTCTTTCTGTTCGATCTATCCAAGAGTTCGTACTAAAATAACACCGTATGATACGCGTCAACCAACTCTAATGTCACCTAGATACTCCAATGTCACCACAAGTATCCATGAGTTAATTATACGATACACATCAAACAATTTCAGATTCATAATACTCGATCCAACACAAAGAACCTCAAAGAGTGCCCCAAGATTTCTACTGGAGAAAGTAGGACGAAAACGTGCAGCAACCCCTATGCATAGATTACCTCAATGTCACCTCGGTATCCGTGAGTTGAGTGCCAAAACATATATCAAGTGAATCAATGTAATACCCCATTGTCACCACGGGTATTCATATGCAAGGCATATATCAAGTATTCTCAAATCCATAAAAGTGTTCCATCCGCTAAAATGAAATATAAAAAGGAAAACTCAATTCATCACAACAAGATAGAGAGGAGAAACACCATATGATCCAACTATATTAACAAAGCCCGCGATACATCAAGATTGTGCCATCTCAAGAACACGAGAGAGAGAGAGAGAGAGAGAGAGAGAGAGAGAGATAGATTAAATAATAGCTACTAGTACAAACCCTCAGCCCCGAGGGTGGACTACTCCCTCCTCATCATGGTGGCCGCCGGGATGATGAAGATGGCCACCGGTGATGATTTCCCCCTCCGGTGGAGTGCCGAAACAAGATCTAGATTAGTTTTTCGTGGCTACAAAGACTTGTGGCAGCGGAACTTCTGATCTAGGGTTACTTTTGGGGGTTCTGGAATATTTGGAAATTTATAGGGCGAAGAGGCGGTGCGGGAGGTCACCGAGGGGGGCACAACCCCCCTGGGCGCGCCTCGGCTCCTGGGCGTGCCCAGGTGGGTTGTGCCCACCTCGGGCCTCCCCTCTAGTACTTATTTGGCCCATCCCGGGTCTTCTGGTCCATAAAAATTCTCCAAAAAGTTTGGTTGCGTTTGGCTCTGTTTGATATTGATTTCCTGCAAAGTAAAAAACAAGCAAAAAACAACAACTGGCACTGGGCACAATGTCAATAGGTTAGTCCCAAAAAATGATATAATGTTGCTATAAAATGATTGTAAAACATTCAAGAATAATAATATAACGGCATGAATACTTCATAAATTATAGATACGTTGGAGACGTATCAGCATCCCCAAGCTTAATTCCTACTCGTCCTCGAGTAGGTAAATGATAAAAGAAATAATTTATGAAGTGTGAATGCTAGCAAAGTGCACAAGTTTGATCAGTGATAATTTCAGTCACTTTTCCTAGCATCATAACAACAACTCTTTCTAATAAAACTCATCATGTTAAAGTAGCAACCAATTCACATGTTATGGTTCAAACAATGAATTCTCTTGAAACTCAACAACCTATATTCTTAGGCACCAAACAATTGCAATTCAACTTATTCAACAGAGTCTAAGTAAGAGCTCCACATACTCAATCATCATATAGTCTTCCATGATTGCTACTACTCAAGGCATATTCTTAGAACAAATGGCATCCATCGAACACAGAGAAAGATAGGGGTTTAATGTTTCGCCTCCCAACTCATTTATCATAGAGATAATTGTAGCGACCAGACCTCAAAAAGTCTGATCTCTGTGCATCAGTGTCACCCATGGATTAGTAATGCTGACACGCACAGTACTTGAAGGATTTATAACAGAGTAGCAATCACACACTTATTACATCGAATGTCTCAAAAGAGAACTGATTACAATAAATATGGCTTAAGGCCATCTAATAACGATAACATCGTAAGGCTTGGAAGATAAGCGAGTCCATCAACTCCAACGGCATCACTGAGTATAGAACCACGACCTAAGGCATCTTACTCGTCATCTGAAAAGTCTGCAACATGAACGTTGCAGCCCGAAAACGGGTCAGCACATGGAATATGCTGGCAATGTAACACATAAAGAGTAATATGAAAGAGTAATGCTAAACTACATGCATATATGGCTGGTGGAAAGCTCTATGGTTACAGTTTTGCGTAAAGCCAATTTTTCCCTACTGCAAAGGAATAAATTTTGTTTAACTATCATTGTGGTTGTTAAACATTGAGAATGGTTGACAGCATTCTCAATCCCAATTAAGCATCATCAATTTAAACCCAACAATATTAATTAAAGTAACATGATGAGATTCACATGATAATCCAAGTACTAGATAATCAAGATGTCCATAACCGGGGACATGGCTAACCATGATTAGTTTGATACACTCTGCAGAGGTTTGTGCACTTTTCCCCACAAGACTCGATCTCCTCCATTTGATTTCTCGCACTACATGATGTTTGAGAAACGGATGACCGAGACATAGTCTTTCAGAAGCGCTAGCACCTTACGAACGGGTAGACAGTACCAACCTACATCCCCTACATCTGCTAGTCTATCACTGTAAGAGTTCGCACGACTTAGTCAACTATGCTAGAGCTCATAGTAGCTTGTGGCTGCACACGGAAGTTTCTAGCATGCATAATCTCATGATCCCTTTGAGCCTGGGTGGCGGTCCAAAAAGAAACAGGCAATCCTGGAATACCCATGTACCTCAATCCACCCAGATGTGTGTTTAAGTTGCCACCTTAAATAAACCATTAATTAACAATCTCACATCTGTCATGGATACACTCACCCAATCCACGTCTACTAGCATAACATGGCATAAATAGCAAACGTAGAAGTAACTCCCAAGGGTTTGATAATAAAACAGGTAATAGGTACTACCTCAACTACTTTCCCAAAACCCACAGTTTAAATTAGATCCTAATCATGCAATGTTTGAGGATTGATCTAATGCATAAAAACTGGGTATGAAAAGAGTATGATCAAAGTGTTACTTGCCTTGCTGATGATCCGCGAAACCTAGAGATTCAAAGTAGCAAGCGGCGCACTCCGGGTACTCTAGCGCAAACAAACAAGCACACAATAAGTACTCATCTAATGCACAGGTAAGACTCAAATAAAAGATCTAACCAGAAAGTTCAACTTAAGAACTCCGGTTTGCAAAAAGAATCAAATCGAACGAAGCAACGAAAGTCAAACGGCGAAAGAAACAAGCTTCGTTTTACTAATCTGGGTCTAAGTCAAATTTTATAGAGGCAAAAACTTGTTTGAGTTGATTATTCGAAAATAGGGTTTTGAGCCGAAACTTTAGGCACTTGAATCGCCTGATTCCGATAAACGAGCGAAAAGTTATACTAGATCAAAAATCGGATCAGTAATCACGATCAGAAAAATCGCGGAATAAATCCGAGAAAAAGAAAAACGACAAACAGATTAACGAACGAACGTTCGTTATCTGGATCTAAACGATGAACGCGTTTGTTAAAACGAACGAACGAGCGAACGCTCGCTATCTAACCTAAACCGAAAAAAAAACCGATCTATTTAAAAAAACGGATCTAAAAAAATAAACCGCGGTTCTAAAAAAACCCTGACGGTTAACTGGCGAAAACCGGCGGTGGATCCGGTGGCTACCTCCAAGTGGCGAGCTCGGCGAGGCGGCGGTGGTGGTCGGCGGCGCGGCGGCTGCGGCACGGGTCGGCGGGGCGGCAGGCGGCGGCGATGGCGGGCTGGGCGGCGGTGGGCTTTGGGGAAGGGGGGGGGGCGGCTTATAAATCCCCCCTGGCGGTGTCCCGCTCGGGTACGGCCCAAGGTCGGTTCTAGTTTTTTTAAAATAATTACGCGCAGAAAAACTAACGAAAGAAATACTAAACAGACTCCAAAAATCCCGAAATAAATTTTCCCCGGCTTCTAAAATCAAGTCGGACAAGATGAACATTTATTTGGGGGCCTAAATGCAATTTTGAAAACGCGCATTTATCCTAAACTCAAATAAAATAGCGAAAAACTCCAAATAAAAATCTTATTTGATTTTTTATTAAATCTTCAATATTCCTTTATTTTGGGAAAATCATTTTATTCCCTCTCTCATATTTTGATAATGTATATAATTGAAGATAAAATAAATAAAATCAAATGATCCTATTTTCAGAATTTGAGAAAACTCAAATATGAAAATAACGAAATCCCCAACTCTCTCCGTGGGTCCTTGAGTTGCATGAAATTTCTAGGATCGAGCCAAAATGCAATAAAATATGATATGCAAATGATGATCTGTGTATAAGATTCCAAATTGAAAATTTGGGATGTTACAATAATTGTCAACAATAATAAATCATGATCAAATATATTTTTGACTGGTCATATGTGCCTAGATCTTTCCCCACCACATGATGCTTGCCAACTAGAGAATAACTGAGGTTGAATGAGGACGTATACTATTGACTCTTTGCATAAAAGTAAATACTGAAAAGTAAAAGATAGGCCCTTCGCAAAGGGAAGCAGAGGTTGTCATGCACTTTTTATTTACGGATGCCCAAGCTCTTAATGCAAAGGAACGTCACGTTAAATTGCCCCTTATGATAGAAACCTTTATTATGCAGTCCGTCGCTTTTATTACTTTTCCATCACAAGTTTGTACAACGCTCAATTTTCCCTTACAATAAAAGATCAAACATATTTAAAAGCAATTTTTATTGCCTTATTGCACCGATGACAACTTACTTGAAGGATCTTACTCAATCCATAGGTAGGTATGTTGGACTCTCATGGCAAGAAACTGGGTTTAAGGGTTTTTGGATGCACAAGTAGTATCTCTACTTAGTACAAATTTTTTGTCTAGCAAAAGATCCTAGGAAAACACCACATGTTGGAGGATCCATGACAATATAACTTCTATGCAAATATATACAACCATAACTCATTGCGTTGTCTTCCTTGTCCAACTTCAACTAAGTTGCTCAAGTTTGAAAATAATTAATGGGTATTCACAATCATTGAAGATGTCCAAGATAATATATTTGTATGTGAAAGTTCTCTTCCTTATACTAATCATGAATTGCTTGTATGACCAATATTGTGATTGTCAAGCTTCAAAAGATTTCACTTTCTAAACCCAATGTGAAGCTACCACTAGGCATGATATGAACATATAATTTAAACTTCATTATATTCAATTCATTCAACAATTTACTCATAGGATATAAGTGAAGCACAAGAGTAAAAGACAAACTACTCCAAAAAGATATAAGTGAAGGTCAAGCGAGTAGTTAAGTAAAGGGGAAGCTAATTAAGGACTCTCTCTTATTAAAAACTTTCAGATCTAAGTATTTTATTAAAACAGTAAGCAAAACAAAACAAAATGACATTCCAAAGATAGCACAACTCATATGAAGAAGCAAAAACTTCGGCTCAACCGATATTGACCGATAATTGTTGACGAAAAAAGGTGGGAGGCCTACCGGGGCACCCCCAAGCTTAGATGCTTGAGACTTCTTGGAATATTATCTTGGGATGCCTTGGCCATCCCCAAGCTTGAGATTTTGTGTCTCCTTAATTCCTTTTATATCACGGTTTCCCTAAATCTTAAAAACACAAAACTCAACAAGAACTCGTGAGATAAGTTAGTATAAACCAATGCAATAACCTTATCATTCTCTACTGTAGAAAATCACTAAAATTATTATTTAACAATGCATACTAAATTCCTATGCATATTTAATACTTCTATCCTCAAATAGAATAATTAAACAAGCGAATATGCAAACAATCCAAACATAATAGCAATCTGCCAAAGCTGGACAGTCTGTAAAGAATGCAAGATGATTCATACTTTTCTAACTCCAAAAATTCTGAAAATTTAACACACTGTAGAAAATTCATCATAGCTTATTGTGCAATAAAAATCAACATTTTATCACATTCTAACTTTTCTAGAGAATTCACGCACTAGCGTGCAACTTTCCGTTTTCAAACAGCCACATATAGACTTGCAAAATAAGCATGGTAAAGGCTATACTTGACATTTTTATTGAAATAAAAGATTCAAAACATTATATAAATAACATCAAGAAAATCCAAACAAAATAAAATTATGCTCCAAGCAAAACTTATATCATGTGGCGAATGAAAATATAGCTCCAAGTGAGGTTACCGATAATGTTGGATACGAACGAGGGGATGTCTTCCGGGGCATCCCCAAGCTTAGTTGTTTGGATCTTCCTTGAATATTACCTTGGGGGTGCCTTGGGAATCCCCAAGCTTAGGGTCTTGTAACTCCTTATTCTCCTCATATCAACATCTCACCCAAAACTTGAAAACTTCAATCACACAAAACTTAACGGAACTTCGTGAGATAGGTTAGTATGATAAAGAGCAAACCATTCACTTTGGTAGTATCAAAGAAAAGATTCATAATTGATCTCACACAATGCCTACTGTACCTTATCATTTCCATAATTTATATTGAGCAATATAAGCCATAGAAACTAGGAAACAAGCAAACTATGCATTAAAAACAAAATCTGTCAAAAACAGAACCGTCTATAGTAATCTGTACTCTAATCATACTTGTGCTACTCCAAAAATTCTAAAAAATTCGGAAAACATGGAAAATTTGTATATAAATCATCTGTAAAAAATTCAAATCAAAATCACGTTCCAGTGAATTTTGAAAGTTCCTAGACAGAGCGCAAAAGTTTTTGTTTTTGCACAGAATCAAGTCAACTATCTCCACACTGTCCCAAAGGCTTTACTTGGCACTTTATTGAAACAAAAGCTATAAAACATGATTAATGCAGTAGCTTAATCATGTAAACACACAAAAACAGTAGGTATAAATGTTGGGTTGTCTCCCAATAAGCACTTTTCTTTAATGCCTTTTTAGCTAGGCATGATGATTTCAATGATGCTCACATAAAAGTAAAGAATGGAAACATGAAAAAGAGCATCATGAATCACATGGCAAGCACACTTAAGCCTAACCCACTTCCTATGCATAGGGACTTTGTGAGCAAACAATTTATGGGAACAAGAATCAACTAGCATAGGAAGGTAAAACAAGCAAAACTTCAAAATTTTCAACTCATAAAGAGAAAACTTGATATTATTGCAATTCCTACAAGCATATGTTCCTCCCTGTAACACCCCGGATGTCACGCTATAGTAAACTCCTGTTAACGGTGCCATGTCATCATAATTAATTTTTGCTAATCTTCCCTTTGTTCCAAACCGACCTTAAATTCATTTTTTTTAAAAGACAAGTCAAATTATTTTCCCTCGAACTATAAAACTAAAATGTCCGAATAGTTCTATAAATACCCCCAGATCATTTTCTGGTGGAACTAACTTCATTTGACTCACAGATAAATCCCTATGAATTTTATAAGTGTTCCAACAACAATTAAATTGGTCCTTTCAAAAATAAAGGACTGATTGTACGCTACAAAATGCCCCTATACTTTGTGGTTAGATCCCAAGGCATTGCAAGGTATTTATGTGACAAGTTTCATGTGCAACAAAATTCTTTTGAATTTAATTAAAAAGTGAAACAGTGCCTAGCAGTTGAGAGCAGAAAGATAATAGAAAAGATGAGGTGGATCATTGTGCACTTAGGCCCAATGTGCACAACACAGGCCCAGCCCACCCCAGCACCTTCTACTATCTCTGTTCACAAGGGCGTCTTTGGATTTAACAACACTCATCCATTGCTCGGATGGCCGTGTGCCGAGCATCCGCCGTCTCCCCCGCGAGGATAAGGATGCCACCTGATTCCCCTCTGCCCATGGACGAACCCTAGCCCCCCCACTTCCCCCTTTCCCTCGCTCTCTCTCTCTTCTCCCCGCGTGAAACCGCCGCTGCCGTCGCCATGGCCGCGACCACCGTGCTCCCCGCACCGCGAGAAGACGCCCAGAAGGACCGCCACGGTCCACTTCGTCCATCCCGAGGACCAAATCGAGCGGGGAAGGCCCGTACAATCTCCATCGCCACCATCTAAATCTTGTACATCACCGCGGCCTCGCCGTCGATCCGCATCATCTCGTCCACCCCGGCCTCGTACGAGCTCACCACCGACCTCCTCTCGGTGAGCAGCGCCGATCCCCCGCCTTTTCCCATAGTTTCCGTCGACGTAGGCCACTGCCCGACCTTCCCTGCCCGGACTTGCGCTACTCGCACTCCACGGCGCGCTCACCGGCCTCTGGCGCGACTAATCTGCGCCCAACAGCGCCGCGCCCGCCGCGCCTGCCTCCGCCCAGCCGCACTCCCGGTGCCCCACGCCCTTGTGCGCGTCCGCCACGCCCGGCGTTGGCCGTCGCTTCGCTTTGGCCGCATCAAGGTGCTCCCCGCAGCCGCCGCGACCCTCTGCTCAGCCTACGCCGTTCTTTGTCGCGTGACTGCTATCGCTGCGTGTCTTGCTGCTTCTGCCGTTGCCGTTGCTATTCTTTGTTGTTCCTCCTTCCTGCTACTCCCGCGCTATCTGCTGCCGCCTCGCTGCTCGCACTGCTGCTCGCTTGCCTCGCCGGTCTGCTGCTTTGTTGTAACTCCTGCTAGGTGCCGCCTCTGCTGTTGATGCATACTGCCGCTAGTATCGCTGTCTCATTGCTGTTGTAGATCTTTGGCTGTGGTGCCCAGTGGCGGCTTGGCCAAGCACACCGTGCGTGCATGCCCAAACACACTAGTGGCGGCTTGGGCCATGGCCGATGGGGATAGCCCTGTTTAGACAGACCAAGAGATGATAATTAGTGGTTACATTAGCCTATGTGTAGATGACATGTGGATCCCCTTGCTAAATAAATCTGTTTAGCACTTTAGTTAAAACAGCAGTCAATGACAAGTAGGCCCCATGGCCACTATTCACACATTGACCAGGTCAACATTGACTGTTGACTTGCTGACTGTGTATGCTTGCTCAGACCCTGGACCCACCTTTCATTCTAATAGGCTAGCTGCCCGGGTGTATAAAAACTAATACACTGTTTAAATTCGAATTTAGGTATATTCTAGGATTTCAGAAATTCTTTAAAAATTTGAAAATTCATATAAATTCAACCGTAGCTCGGATGAAAATGTTTTCTACATGAAAGTTGCTCAGAAAAATGAGACGAATCCGAATACGCGGCCCGTTTACCTGTCAGATGCCTCTAACTATCTGAACATGGAACATTTCCCCCTCCGGTCATCGTCTGACACAGGTCCGGAACCGGGAAAACATTCCCGGTTGACTTTCCCCTTCGCCGGTAATGTATAGCACCGCGTTAGAACACGTCTAGCTCTTCCTGTTGTCCTTTTATGCACTTGCTTGTTATGTATTTACTGTTTCTTCCCCCTCTTCTCTCCGGTAGACCCCGAGACCGATGTTGCCCCTATGACCGACTACGTCGACGACGACCCCTTCTTGCCAGAGCAACCAGGCAAGTCCCCCCTTTGATCATCCCGATATCGCCCATTCCATTCTCTCATGCTTGCATTAGATTTTGCTACTGTTATTGTTTGCTCCTATTCTGATGCATAGCCTGCTTTTGTATCTGCTATTGTACCTTACCTGCTTATCCTAAACTGCTTAGTATAGGTTGGTTAGTGATCCATCAGTGACCCCCGCCTTGTCCCGACTGCCCCGCTGGATTATTAGAAGACCCGATCAACGGGATCGAAGACCAGGCCCCGGCACCGCACATCACTTTATCCTTAGTTGCTCGACTCTACTGGGTTACTATCGAGTGCCGAGGGTGAGACCTCTACATCACTTCAGATGTTAACCCTGTAGTGTAGCTATTCGGTCGTGGTCATCGAGGGTGATTTCCTCTTTACCACTTCGACACGACTCGTGGTGCAACCCTCAAGTGTGGACCTCGAGGGTGAATCCTCTTACGTTCACCTTGATGATTACATCGAGTGGAATTCACCGGGGGTGATTCCTCGAGTTTTCTCCTTGATGTTTAGACACACAGTTACTATGGTTACTATGACTTTACACTGAACCATGTTACTAAAGACGGGTCGACCCTGAGGGGTACCCGCGCGAGCATATTTGCGAGTGATGTGGAGACGGGTTGACCTGGAAGGTGCCCGTGAGATAATTACGAGGCGTGGACGGGCATTCCTAGCCCTTGCTGCAAGTCCTCGAGACGGGCAACGGGTCACATCTTCGTGAGTCTCGCTTGTTACCGCGTTCCTAATCCACTACGATTTGGATATTTGATCCGAGGGCCTCGCCCGATAGCACTAACCATCACGTGGGCATAGTATGGGCGTTCTGCGCCGTATGCATCAGCCGAAGCTTAATAGACGTCGGCGAGCGGCGCGCGCGGGTTGGACTGCGTGGCGCGCCTTGTTGAAGGAGGTAGCTAGGTCTCGCTCACCGCCGCGTCACATAGCGTGCGAGGAGTTCGGGGAGATGGCCCATGACCCCGGGGCATAGGTTTAGTCCGCGTGCTGGCCTCTCTATTAAGCCTAGGTCGGGTTGCGGCGTATTGTTTGGCCGAGGCGGGCATGACCCAGAAAGTGTGTCGGCCGGAGTTAATCGGCGTGGTGGGTAAGTTGGTGCACCCTGCAGGGAAGAAAACATCTATCGATAGCCTGTCCCACGGTAGCGGACACTTGGAGTTGTATCCCGATCGATACAACTAGAACTAGATACTTGTGATGAGAATTGGATGGTGATGAGTAATGGATTGTGATGATAACTGGATAGTATGGCTCTGGGATTTCTTTCTCGCAGGGAGTCGAGAAAGGATCTCCGGCCGAGGTTGATAACACTACTTCTACCTTACTTTGCGCTACTCTACTCCCTCCTATTTGCTGCAAGATGGTGGTTTCCAAAAGATGCTAGTCTTCGATAGGACTAGGCCTTCTCTCTATTCTGGCATTTCTGCAGCCCAGTCCACATATATAGCCTTTCTTTGATAATGTTGCATATGTAGTGTAGATCCTTGCTTGCGAGTACTTTGGATGAGTACTCACGGTTGCTTTGCTTCCCTTTTCCCCTTCTTTCTTCTTTCGGTTGTCGCAACCGGATGGTGGAGCCAGGATCCGACGACACCACCGACGACTACTACTACCCCGAGGGTGCCTACTACTACGTGGAGGCGCTGACGACCGAGGAGTAGTTAGGAGGCTCCAGCAGGAGGCCTTGCCTTTTCGATCGAGATGCTTTTGTGCTAGCCTTCTTAAGGCAAACTTGTCTAACTCATGTACGTACTCAGATATTGTTGCTTCACGACTCTTGTGTATTCGAGCTTATGTATTCGAGCCCCGAGGCCCCTGGCTTGTAATATAAAGCTTGTATTATTTTATTTTGTGTCTAGAGTTGTGTTGTGATATCTTCCCGTGAGTCCTTGATCTTGATCATACACATTTGCGTGTATGATTAGTGTATGATTGAATCGAGGGCGTCACAAGTTGGTATCAGAGCCGACTGCCTGTAGGTAGCCCCCTTTCCAATTCATTGGCCGAAGTTGAGTCTAGAAACCGGAAACCGTTTTACTAACTTGGCTGTGTGGCTTACGGGCCCACGTCGCCAATTGGGTGGTATTAGGACCTTTTATTCCTCGACTATACTCTGGGACTATGATCTCTCTCCTATTCGGGTTAAAATGGATTTACTAACACCGACACTTAGGTTCTCGGACCCACTTCCTCCCGGAGAGCCCCGACATTACCGATGACCGCTCACTGCACTAGAAGATTCTGTAGTTACTCTCCGATGTTTTCCCGAGACCCTTGTGACCTCCGCCCTTGCAATTCCCTACCACCGTTATATTCATATGGATAACGACTTATGCGTGTTGTTCATACAATCATTCCCAATTGCTCTTGATGATTACAAGTTACCCCAATACTATTCGTTGTTCCGAGAGTTTTCACGAGTCATACTCTTCTGGCGTTTTGCCTGATATAATTTTAACACTACGACTTCATCGAAAACAAGAAGTGAATGGAAGGTTATGCTTTGAAGAAGTGGGAGTCGACCTTGAACTTTGTGTTCATGCCCATGGACCCGATGTGGAACTTATCATGGAAGCTTCTTGTGATATAATAATCCCCTTATTATAAGTTCATATGGTATCTATGTTTAGTCCTTTGCAACCGTGGTTCTCACCATGATTGTTCCCCTTTAATTCCATTTCTCGGACAAGTTAAAGCACTTGTCTTCTGCAGATCAATGCATCTCCGCAACCTCTATTTTGATCTTCCTTCGAGTATTACCCTTCGGTACCTCGAGAATAACAAAGAACCGTGTTGCTTCCTACGAGTCTTCATTTGGTATTGCTTCTCATCGATTTCAAATTTCCCCGGGTTTTGAGTTGTTAGTCACTCGAGAACGCCGATAAGTGAATCGATTCCACACTCCGATTCTATAACTCTTAAGTAATTTTTGTTGCTTACGAGTTTAATAATCCTTCAAGTCATTCCTAGCCTGATCGGCTATATTTTTATCGTGTCTACTTTTAACTGTGCTACCTGGTCCTTATGCCCGGAGCAACTTTTGACGATGAGCTAAGCTTACGTCGATCTTCCTCATCTTATCATTTCACCTCGAACAACAAGCTTGACTCCGAGCTTGTGTCATATACGTGGTTTCAATAGCCTTTGCTTCATCATTCCTTTTGCTTGATGTCGTTGCTGCTTGATGGCATCTTCATAGAGCCTCTCGAACAAATTGGTCGTGATCACCATCAATATACTGCCTTGTTCTAAGATATCAATCAAATTCTTGAGAAATACCATCCTTGCCCGTCGATGGTTCGTGATTGTCATCGACACCATCCTTGACTTCCTGCCAATACAGACTTGGTCATGTTTTGATTATATCTTACGTTCCTTGACATTCTTGGAATTGTTCCTTTGTACTTCTTGTGACCTGCAGTTTCAATCTTGCTTGAAACACCATGTTAATGTTACCTCGAAGCATGACTGTGGTACGCCGAACAACAACAAGAACATGGAAGTGCATTGCCAAATGTTTCTTGCTCTATTATCCAAACACCGTTGTATGTATAACATCATGAATCCCCTTGCCCCTTTAACCAAATGGTGATGTACTTGTTGATCTAACGTGTATATCATGCTCTACTTTTCCTTGGGAAAAGTTACACTCCTAAATCTTGTGTATAAACACATTTTCCTTTCCATTGGTTTGCTTAACCTTTCTTGTGATCTATATATGTTATAAGCAGAAATAATTCCCTGCTTATGGAAACACCTCGGTTTACAACTTTGTTAGTGTGACCCTGTTACTATTGCTGACGACATCCTGGTAACCCCCGATGGACGAGAACTTCGCCTATTGGTCCGCCTCGTTTCAACGAGCAGGAATGAAAGTGCGTTATATCGACTAGAGGGGGGGTGAATAGGCGATTTTTAGAGAATTTTACAAATTCTTCACTGAGGAATTTGCTGGTGAGGAAATTCCTTAGCGAAGAAATACATGCAGCGGAATACGTACTCAGAAGTAAGCATAACAGATTACAAGCATAGTCATCATGATGAAATGAAGACAATCACGAGTCTGTGAAAGCGTAATCACAGGATAACACAAGATGAAGACAAACAGGTGAAGAAATTGAGGCGAGGAAATTGAGAAAGTCTTGATCAAAGTCTTCAAACACAGATATGAACAAACACTCAACACAAGAATGAGGAAATGAAAGGGTTGAGGAAATAGAACTAGTTAGGTTGGTGAAGACTATGATTTGGTAGACCAGTTCCAACCGCTGTCTCGGTTATGCGTCTGGTTGGAGCGGTGAGTATTTAAACTCGAGGACACGCAGTCCGGACACCCGATCCACCGAGCACGCAGCTCGGGACACCAAGTCCTCACCGTATTCTCCTTGAACTAAGGTCACGGAGACCTCGTCCAATCACTCGTGGTAAGTCTTCAGGCGACTTCCAAACCTTCACAGACTTGGTCACTCGGCAATCCACAATTCCTCTTGGATGCTCTAGACCGTGACGCCTAACCGTCTGGAAGAAGCACAGTCTTCAAAGGTAAAAAGCGTCGGATCCACGCAGGATCAATTTCTTCAGTGATGCTCAATCACTTTGGGTTTGTTGGGGTTTGGTTTTGGGTTTTCCTCACTTTTGGGTTTTCCTCACTTGATGATTTTCGCTCAAAGTCCTCAGAGGATGGGTTGCTCTCAAATGACAAGTGTCAAGTTCTCTCGAGCAGCCAACCAACTAGTGGTTGTAGGGGCGGCTATTTATAGCCTAGGGAGCAGCCCGACATGATAAGACATAAATGCCCTTCAATGATATGACCGTTAGGTGGATAAGATATTTTGGGGACAGTGGCGCAACACAAGAACGGTCGGAAATTTGAACATCAAATTCCTCGGGCTATCATGTTCCTCTTTGTGTAGGCAACCAGATGGCGAATTCCTAACTCCTCGATCCGAACAAATTCTCGGTGACGTAAGAGCTTCGTCTCATTATCAAGAAATTGATCGAATCTGTATGAGATTTCCAAAAGCTTCACTCAAGGGATTGGTAGGTGTAGGATTTTGAGTTGAGCATCACATGGAAATTTTTCCTTAGTATTTCCTCGACCCCTTTAACAAGACGGTGTTTCCTATGACTCAAGAAAGAGAAAATGAAACTACGAAAACAAAAGTCTTCACGCTTCATGTTCCTCAAGCGAATACCAAGTCTTGAGGATCACACCAATTTCTTCACTTTCAAAGTCTTCTAAAGTCTTCGAATATCAAAGTCTTGATTGAAGAACTTCATTTTAGGGTCGACTTTCACCGTAAATATCAAACTCCTCATAGACTTATAGACATGTGTACACTTACAAGCGATTCAGTTACTTAACCTATAAGTCTTCAATACACCAAAATCACTAAGGGCACTAGATGCACTTACAATCTCCCCTTTTGGTGATTGATGACAACATAGGTTAAGTTTTCAACGGGGATAAACATATGAAGTGTAAATACTGATAATGAGGAATTTGATTGCAAGATATAGAAGAACTCCCCCTGAAGGTGTGCATAGTGAGGAAATTGCTTTTGAGGCAATGCACATTTGAAGAATTGAATCATGGAGATCTCCCCCTATATCTTGTAATTCATACACGCATTTGTCATATAATATGAGGAATTTGAAATGCATGATGAAATATGGTGCTTGATGGTATTCAGAGCATGCAAAATAATGCATAAAGAGTATCAGAGCCCAATGCGTATGAGGAATTTGAAACTTTTCATGAGTATCAGAGCCCAAATCGATTTGACGATTTTCAACGAGCTCATGAGGATCAGAGCATAACAAATATCAAAACTACCGTAGTCAGAGCATAGAGCAAAAGCATAATGCATCAAAAGTATCAAAGCACCATCGGGTTTAAGATTACAACTCGATCCAATAAAAGGTTTCAGAAGAACGAGAGTTGTAACTTAATAAAATATTGTATATAGACAAAAACGAGACCCGCTTGAAGACTAACTCAAATTTCTCCCCTTTGTCATCGAATGACCAAAAGGATCAAACCGAGGACTAACGCTCTTGAAGAATTTCAAGTTGAAGATGGAGCGCCTTGACATTGTCGGGGTTGTTCGTTGAAGTAGGACCAGCAGCAGTGTCTTCCAAATCTTCATTTTCATCAGTGTCGCGAGATGAAGAATAGGAGCTAGCCACCAAGGAAGGAACTTTGACCTTCTTGAATTTCTTCGGAGGAGGTGCAGACCAGTCAAATTCTTCCTTGAGTCCCATTGATTGCAGTTCTTCTTCATTGTAGACATGTGAAAGAACAGCCAAAAGTGCGCTTGAAGGTTTCATGAAGGTAGTAGTGGTTTTCTTCACATTGTGTGTTGAGGTCAAATTGTAAAGGTGCGAGCATCCGCCGTCTCCCGAGAGGATAAGGATGCCACCAGATTCCCCTCTGCCCATGGGACGACCCTAGCCCCCCCTTCCCCTTTCCCTCGCTCTCTCTCTTCTCCCGCGTGAAACCGCCGCTGCCGTCGCCATGGCGCGACCACCGTGCTCCCACGCGCGAAGGCGAGAAGGACCGCCACGGTCCGCCGTCCATCCGAGACCGTCGGCGGGAAGGCCCGTACAATCTCCGCCGCCACCATCTAAATCTTGTACATCACGCGGCCTGCGCGTCGATCCGCATCATCTCGTCCACCCGGCCTCGTGCGAGCTCACCACGACCTCCTCTCGGTGAGCAGCGCGATCCCGCCTTTTCCCATAGTTTCCGTCGGCGTAAGCCTTTGCCCGACCTTCCCTGCCGGACTTGCGCTTTCGCACTCCACAGCGCGCTCACCGGCCTCGGCGCGACCAATCTGCATGCCCAGCCGCGCTTGCGCGCGACCCGCGCCTGCCTCGCCCAACCGCACTCCCGGTGCCCCACGCCCTTGTCGCGGCGCGTCCGCCACGCCCGGCGTTGGCCGTCGCTTCGCCTTAGCCGCATCAAGTGCTCCCCGCCGCCCCCGCGACCCTCCTGCTCGACCTACGCCCGTTCTTTGTCGCCTTGCTCTTTGCTGCGTGTCTTCTTTGCTTCTGCCGTTGCCGTTCTTTGCTGCTGTTGTTCCTCCTTCCTGCTACTCCCGTGCGCTTCTGCGCGCCGCCCGCTGCACCTACTCTTTGCTGCGCTTGCCTGCGCCTTGGTCTTTCGCTTTCTTGTAACTCCTGCTGAGTGCGCGCCTCTGCTGTTGATGCATCGGCCGCTAGTATCGCTGCTCTCTTGCTGTTGTAGATCTGTTGCTGTGGTGCCCAGTGGCGGCAGCCAAGCACACCGTGCGTGCATGCCCAAGCACACTAGTGGCGGCTTGGGCCATGGCGATGGGGATAGCCCTGTTTAGACAGACCGAGTAGATGATAATTAGTGGTTACATTAGCCTATGTGTAGATGACATGTGGATCCCCTTGCTAAATAAATCTGTTTAGCACTTTAGTTAAAACAGCAGTCAATGACAAGTAGGCCCCATGGCCACTATTCACACATTGACCGGTCAACATTATTTATTGACTTCTACTGATTGTGTATGCTTGCTCAACCCTGGACCCACCTTTCATTCTAATAGGCTAGCTGCCCGGGTGTATAAAAGCTAATACAGTTTAAATTCGAATTTAGGTATATTCTAGGATTTCAGAAATTCTTTAAAAATTTGAAAATTCATATAAATTCAACCGTAGCTCGGATGAAAATGTTTTCTACATGAAAGTTGCTCGAGAAAAATGAGGCGAATCCGAATCGCGCCCCGTTTACTGTCGAGATGCCTCTAACTATCTGAACATGGAACATTTCCCCTCCGGTCATCGGTCGACACGGAGTCCGAAGCAGGAAAACATTCAGTTGACTTTCCCTTCGCCCGGTAATGTATAGCACGCGTTAGAACCATCTAGCTCTTCCTGTTGTCCTTTTATGCACTTGCTTGTTATGTATTTACTGTTTCTTCCCCTCTTCTCTCCGGTGACCCCGGAGACCGATGTTGCCCCTATGACCCTCGTCCAATGGCGACCCCTTCTTGCGAACAACGGGGCAAGTCCCCCTTTGATCATCCCGATATCGCCCATTCCATTCTCTCATGCTTGCATTAGATTTTGCTCTTGTTATTGTTTGCTCCTATTACGATGCATAGCCTGCTTTTGTATCTGCTATTGTACCTTACACCTTATCCTAAAGCGCTTAGTATAGGTTGGTTAGTGATCCATCGGTGACCCCGCCTTGTCCGGCCCCTTATTTTAATTATTAGAAGACCCGATCAGCGGGATCGAAGACCGAACCCGGCGGCACGCATCACTTTATCATGGTTGCTCGACTCTCTTTGAGTTACTATCTCGATGCAGGGTGAGAACTCTACATCACTTCAGATGTTAACCACAGTAGTGTAGCTGTTAAATTCGTGGGTCATCCGAGGGTGATTTCCTCTTTACCACTACGATCACGACTGCGGCGTTTTAGCCCTCAAGTGTGGACCTCGAGGTGAATCCTCTTCGTTCACCTTGATGATTACATCAGTGGAATTCACGGGGTGATTCCTCGAGTTTTCTCCTTGATGTTTAGACACCTGATTTACTATGGTTACTATGACTTTACTTTGAACCATGTTACTAAAAGGCGAATTAGACCACTGAGGGGTACCAGCGAGCATATTCACGAGTGATGTGGAGAACGAGTTGACACGGAAGGTGCCGTAGAGATAATCTGAGCGTGGCGGGCATTTCCTAACCCTTCTTGCAAGTCCTCGAGGCAGAGACAGCGAGGTCACATCTTTTGTGAGTCCCTTGTTACCATGGCGTTCCTAATCCCTACGATTTGGATATTTGATCCGAGGGGCCTCACGGCACTGATAGCACTAACCATCACGTGGGCATAGTATGGGCGTTCTGCGTATAGCATCAGCGTGAAGCTTAATAAGCGTGTTCAATGTGGTAAGCGGTAGCCAGCGCGGGTTGGGCTGCGTGGCGCCTGCCTTGTTGAAGGAGGTAGCTAGATGCACTCACCGGCCCGCGTGCGCAGCGTGCGGGAGTTCGGGAGATGGCCCATGACCCACAGGGGTATGGGTTTAGTCCGCGTCTGGCCTCTCTATTAAGCCTAGGTCGGGTTGCGGCGTGTTGTTTGGTAGGGCGGGCATGACCAGGGCCAGTGTGTCGGCGGAGTTAATCGGCGTGGTGGGTAGTTGGTGCACCTGCTGCAGAAGAAAACATCTATCGATAGCCTGTCCTACGATAGCGGACACTTGGAGTTGTATCCGTCGATACAACTAGAACTAGATACTTGTGATGAGAATTGGATGGTGATGAGTAATGGATTGTGATGATAAGCTGGATAGTATGGCTCTGGGATTTCTTTCTGTGAGAGTCGAGAAAGGATCTCCGACCGAGGTTGATAACACTACTTCTACCTTACGCTGCGCTTCTCTACTCCCTCCTATTTGCTGCAAGATGGTGGTTTCAAAAAGATGCTAGTCTTCGATAGGACTAGGCCTTCTCTCTAATACGGCATTTACGCAGCCCAGGTCCACATATATAGCCTTTCTTTGATAATGTTGCATATGTAGTGTAGATCCTTGCTTCGAGTACTTTGGATGAGTACTCACGGTTCTTTGCTTCCCCTTTTCCCCTTCTTTCTTCTTTACGGTTTATGCAACCGGATGGTGGAGCCAGGATCAGGGCGACACCACAAGCGATTACTACTACCCCGGTGCCTACTACTACGTGGAGGCGTAGAAGGCGACGGGGAGTAGTTAGGAGGCTCCAGTGAGGGGAGGCCTTGCCTTCGATCGTAGATGCTTTTGTGCTAGCCTTCTTAAGGCAAACTTGTCTAACTCATATGCGTACTTTCAGATATTGTTGCTTCCGGCTGACTCTTGTGTATTAGAGGCTTATGTATTCGAGCCCCGAGGCCACTGCTTGTAATATAAAAGCTTGTATTATTTTATTTTTGTCTAGAGTTGTGTTGTGATATCTTCCGTGAGTCCTTGATCTTGATCATACACATTTAGTGTATGATTGAGTGTATGATTGAATCGAGGCGTCACAAGTTGATATGTCGAGCCATTTGCTGTAGGTAGCCCCTTTCCAATTCATTGGCGAGAGTTGAGTCTAGAAACCGGAAACCGTTTTTCTTGGGCTGTGTGCTTACGGGCCCCGTCGGCAATTAGGTGGTATTAGGACCTTTTGTTCCTCGACTATACTGCAGGACTATGATCTCTCTCCTATTCGGGTTAAAATGGATTTACTAACACCCGACACTTAGGTTCTCGGACCCACTTCCTCCCGGAAGCCAAACATTACCGATGACCGCTCCAACGCACTAGAAGATTACTGTAGTTACTCTCCGATGTTTTCCAGAGACCCTTGTGACCTCCGCATATGCAATTCCCTACCCGTTATATTCATATGGATAACGACTTATGCGTGTTGTTCATACAATCATTCCCAATTGCTCTTGATGATTACAAGTTACCCCAATACTATTAGATTTATTCGAGAGAGTTTCCACGAGTCATACTCTTGGCGTTTGCACGATATAATTTTAACACTCACGACTTCATCGAAAACAAAAGAAGTGAATGGAAGGTTATGCTTTGAAGAAGTGAAATTCGACCTTGAACTTTGTGTTCATGCCCATGGACCCGATGTGGAACTTATCATGGAAAGCTTCTTGTGATATAATAATCCCCTTATTATAAGTTCATATGGTATCTATGTTTGATCCTTTGCAACCGTGGTTCTCACCATGATTGTTCCCCTTTAATTCCATTTCTCGGACAAGTTAAAGCACTTGTCTTACTGCGAGATCAATGCATCTCCATAACCTCTATTTTGATCTTCCTTGAGTATTACCCTTGATTTTATCGAGAATAACAAGAACCGTGTTGCTTCTCTGAGTCTTCATTTGGTAGTGTGCTTCTCATCGATTTCAAATTTCCCGGGTTTTGAGTTGTTAGTCGCTCGAGCAGCATGATAAGTGAATCGATTCCACACTCGATTCTATAACTCTTAAGTAATTTTGTTGCTTACGAGTTTAATAATCCTTCAAGTCATTCCTAGCTTTGATCGGCTATATTTTTTATCGTGTCTACTTTTACCATGTGCTACCTGGTCCTTATGCGGAGCAACTTTTGTGATGAGGCTAAGCTACGTCGATCTTCCTCATCTTATCATTTCACCTCGAACAACAAGCTTGACTCGAGGCTTGTATGTCATATCGTGGTTTCAATAGCCTTTGCTTCATCATTCCTTTTGCTTGATGTCGTTTGCTGCTTGATGGCATCTTCATAGAGAGCCTCGAACAAATTGGTCGTGATCACCATCAATATCTTGCCTTGTTCTAAGATATCAATCAAATTCTTGAGAAATACCATCCTTGCCCGGTCGATGGTTACGTGATTGTCATCGACACCATCCTTGACTTCACCTTAATCTGAGACTTGGTCATGTTTTGATTATATCTTCGTTCCTTGACATTCTTGGAATTGTTCCTTTGTACTTCTTGTGACCTTAGGTTCCAATCTTGCTTGAAACACCATGTTAATGTTACCTCGAAGCATAGTGATACATGCATGAACAACAACTAAGAACTTGGAAGTGCATTGCCAAATGTTTCTTGCTCCTATTATCAAACACACGTTGTATATAACATCATGAATCCCCTTGCCCTTTAACCAAATGGTGATGTACTTGGTGATCTAGCGTGTATATCATGCTCTACTTTTCAGCAGGAAAAGTTACACTCCTAAATCTTGTGTATAAACACATTTTCCTTTCCATTGGTTGCTTAACCTTGCTTGTGATCTATATATGTTATAGCGAAATAATTCCACCTTGTGGAAACACCTTCGATTTTACAACTTTGTTAGTGTGACCACTGTTACTATTGGCGGCGACATCACAGTAACTTAGATGGGCAGAGCATAGCCTATTGGTCATACTCGTTTCAACGAGCGAGGAATGAAAGTGCGTTATATCGACTAGAGGGGTGAATAAGCGATTTTTAGAAATTTACAAATTCTTCCTTGAGAATTTGGTGGAGAGAAATTCCTTAGCGAAAGAAATACATGCAGCGGAATAAGTACTCAAGTAAGCATAACAGATTACAAGCATAGTCATCATGATGAAATGAAGACAATCACGAATACGAAAGCGTAATCACGAGGATAACACAAGATGAAGACAAAGCGGTGAAGAAATTAGCCGAGGAAGTTGAGAAAGTCTTGATCAAAGTCTTCAAACCGAGATATGAACAAACACTCAACACGATAATGAGGAAATGAAAGGGTTGAGGAAATAGAACCAGTTAGGTTGGTGAAGACAATGATTTGGTAGACCGGTTCAAGCTGCTGTCTCGGTTATCGCGTCTGGTTGGAAGCGGTGAGTATTTAGCTTCGAGACCACGGGTCCCGGACACCCGATCCTTGAGCCGCAGCTCGGGACACAAATCCTCACCGTATTCTCCTTGAACTAAGGTCACGGAGACCTCGTCCAATCACTGTTGAGTAAGTCTTGAGCGACTTCCAAGCCTTCCACAGGACTTGGTCACTCGGCGATCCACAATTCCTCTTGGATGCTCTAGACCGTGGCGCCTAACCGTCTGGAAAAGCACAGTCTTCAAAGGTAAGCGTCGGATCCACGCGGGATCAATTTCTTGATGATGCTCAATCACTTTGGGTTTTGTTGGGGTTTGGTTTTTGGGTTTCCTCACTTTTGGGTTTTCCTCACTTGATGATTTTACGCTCAAAGTCCTCGGAGGATGGGTTGCTCTCAAATGACAAGTGTCAAGTTCTCTCGGAGCAGCCAACCAACTGAGTGGTGGTTGTAGGCGGCTATTTATAGCCTAAGGAGCAGCCCGCATGATAAGACATAAATGCCCTTCAATGATATGACCGTTAGGTGGATAAGATATTTTGGGGACAGGTGGCGCATACCTACGACAGCGGTCGGAAATTTGAACATCAAATTCCTCGAGGCTATCATGTTCCTCCTTTGTGTAGGCAATTACATGCTGGCGAATTCCTAACTCCTCGATCGAGAACAAATTCCTCGGTGACCAGGAAAGAGCTTCGTCTCATCCTTTGAAGAAATTGGTGGGCTGTATGAGATTTCAAAAGCTTCACTCAGAAGGATTGGTAGGTGTAGGATTTTGAGTTGAGCATCAAATGGAAATTTTTCCTTAGTATTTCCTCGACCCCCTTTAACGATGCGGTGTTTCCTATGACTCAAGAAAGAAAAATGAAACTACTGAAAACAAAAAGTCTTCACGCTTCATGTTCCTCAAATGAATACCAAGTCTTCAGGATCACACCAATTTCTTCACTTTCAAAGTCTTGAGAAAGTCTTGAATATCAAAGTCTTGAGTTGAAGAACTTCATTTTAGGGAAGTAGACTTTCTCTGTAAATATCAAACTCCTCATAGACTTATAGACATGTGTACACTCACAACGCATTCGGTTACTTAACCTATAAGTCTTCAATACACCAAAATCACTAAGGGGCACTAGATGCACTTACAATCTCCCCCTTTTGGTGATTGATGACAACATAGGTTAAGTTTTCAGCGAGGATAAACATATGAAGTGTAAATACTGATAATGAGGAATTTGATTGCAAGATATAGAAGAACTCCCACGAAGATGTGCATAGTGAGAAATTGCTTTTGAGGCAATGCACATTTGAAGAATTGAATCATGGAGATCTCCCCTATATCTTGTAATTCATACTGCATTGTCTCATATAATATGAGGAATTTGAAATGCATGATGAAATATGGTGCTTGATGGTATTGAGCATGCAAAATAATGCATAAAAAGTATCGAGCCCAATGGTATGAGGAATTTGAAACTTTTCATGAGTATCAGCCCAATCGATTTGTGATTTTCAGCGAGCTCATGAGGATCGAGAGCATAACAAATATCAAAACTCTCAGTGAGTCGAGCATAGAGCAAAAGCATAATGCATCAAAAGTATCAAAGCACCATCGGGTTTAAGATTACAACTCGATCAATAAAAGGTTTCGAAGAGCGAGAGTTGTAACTTAATAAAATATTGTATATAGACAAAAGAGACCGGCTTGAAGACTAACTCAAATTTCTCCCCTTTGTCATGAATGACCAAAAGGATCGGCGAGGACTAACGCTCTTGAAGAATTTCAAGTTGAAGATGGGCGCTTGACATTATAGGGGAGTTGTTCGTTGAAGTAGGACCAGCAGCGATGTCTTCCAAATCTTCATTTTCATCGATTGTCATGAGATGAAGAATAGGAGCTAGCCACCAAGGAAGGAACTTTGACCTTCTTGAATTTCTTGGGAGGAGGTGCAGACCAGTCAAATTCTTCCTTGAGTCCCATTGATTGCAGTTCTTCTTCATTGTAGACATGTGAAAGAACAGCCAGTGCGCTTGAAGGTTTCATGAAGGTAGTAGTGGTTTTCTTCACAGCATTGTGTGTTGAGGTCATGTTGTAAGAAGAGTACCAAGCGGCGTTTGACCCACTTATGATTGCGATCAACCTTCGATGAAGGCGAGGAGTAACTCACGATCGATCATCACCACAGGTCTGCGAGTTCCTTGAGGACTTTGCTTGGCGGAGGTATTTGCTGCGAGTCATGTGTGTGAGTCATCATTGGTGGAGTAAGATGCTGCTTTGCGAGTCTGTCCATCCAATGGGCGAATGCCTTCATCTATCACAGCGATAGCCTTTCCCTTTTCATCGGAAAGGTAATTGGCCGTTTAGGGACTTCAATCGGGGCGGTAGCTGCGATTGGTTCAAAGTGTCGGCCTTGTAATTGGATGAAGATCTTGACACGATGAATCTCATAATCCAAGGTGCATAAGGCCCGGCTCAAAAGGTGACATGGCAATGTTAGCGAGAGTCCTCATGAAGAAATCATGGAAATTGAAGAGAGCGCCATGGATGATGTTGAAAAGCATATTCTTCATGATGCCAGTGACTTCTTCATCGTTGAGTCGTGGCCTTTGATAGGACTCATAGTCTTAATCGAGAATCCGATGACATTAAGGCACATATAATAATTCCTTGACGAATTTTGGTCCTTGGCACTTCACGGAGCAAAGGCTTCATCGACACTTGCATATAGTGATTTGAAAGTTCCTTTTTCTTCATAGATCGACGTGCACCATCAAGCGGAGGAGGCTGAGTGGTAGAACGCGACAATTCACTTCTTGGTGCCTTGTGGTGATTTATACGGTGGTCAATCCAAGACCCATGAAGTTACATCTTGCGTCTCCGGTGATGTGCGGAGTTGCATAGAGGCTGAAGAATTAGCTCTTCGTTCGATCCACGAAATATCGGTCGCAGAAGTTTAGAAGACCTGCGTCGTGAAGAACAGAGAGGAGCCGGGCTCAAAGCACGGCGGCGACTCCATATCCACATGAGGAATATGAGCATGATCGAAGATTTTGTCCTTGTTGAAAAGCTTGAGGAATAGAAGTTGGCTTGGTGGCGGTCGAGCGCCTCTTCCTAATTGAGCGAGAATCATAAGGATTATATTCGATGAAGAACACGTGCTCGACAAAGAAATCTTCAGCCTTGAACTTTTGTTTGGTTGAGCGGATTCTTTTGCTTTGGCGGAGGGGTGTCGGTGAGTTGCATCACCACCTCGGGGAATCACAAGTTCAGAGTTCTTGACTGAGGAATTTCTTGGTCCTCAACATGCGATCGAGGATTAGCGGCAACAGCGGTTTCATCGGCACTAGTGGCTGGAATTTCTTCATGCCTGCAGAACCGATCGTTTGATTTTCTTGAGTCTATACTGGCTGATGCAATGCGGGAGTGAGGAACTTGTTGAGCGGGGTGAAGAGAGGAGTATTGGGATCTTGACTTTCCCAAAGTCATCATTGATCCTTTGAGTGGTGCATCAATATCCACATCTTCATTTTCAATTTCCTCGATGCCGACTTGAGGAATTTCATGAATGCGATGAGGAATAAGCTGGGGTTGAAGGATTACTTCCACTTCAATTTCTTCATCAATTTTCTCGGTGAGCGGGGAGATTGATGTTCTTCATCGAGATCGGTTGGGATCTCATATTCTTCTCCAAAAGGAACTACTTCCTTTGATGATGCGGAGGAATTGGAATAGCATCAATTGGGTTTTCAATGGAGCTGGTCATTGGCTTCATTTTCTTGTGATTGAAGAATCGGCCTGGTGATGCTTTCCTTTTCTTCCACGGCAGCTCGTTCCATGAGCCTTGGTTTTCTTCACATGAAGCGAGATGGAAGAATTGGAGTTGGAGTTAGCTGGCGGAGGGTGAGGAATTTGGTGCTGATTTCTTGAGGAACAAGGTCAGTTCCCTGTCTTGAGCAATTTCTTGGTAGCAGCATGCGATTCCACTGACTTGGCTGATTTCTTGAGGCGCACCACTGGTGGGTGCCACTGCAATTCTTCGGTGGCAGGATGGGATCATCAGCCACGGAATCGACATTTTCTTCGGCGAATGGGCGAAACTTCGACTGAGGAATCTCATGTTGCCTGCAGTGCAGCAACACTTTGATTTTTCTTCGTCGGATCGGTGAATCTGGTCTTGACTACTTGCCAATCAGCATAGTATGTGTCGAAGTTCTTCTTTGAGGTTTTGAATTTCAGTTTGGATTTGGAGGAGTTCCTCGGGTGTCATCTTGACAAGCGTTTTTCTTGAGAACCTCTCCTTCACTGTATTGAGCCTTCTTGATTTCCCTCGCCTTCTCAAACTTCCATTTTCTTCGGCGATGAAGTGAGTCGGTGCTTATGACTTTGACCAGTGTCAAGGAAGATCGAGCGAGAGGTATTGGGATCATTGTGCGAGAGGTCAATGAAGTCGGGGACTTTCTTGGGATCCGATAGCAGTGCTTACGGATGTACCCTTGGCTCTAGCGGCTCTAACTTGGCGGTCTCGATGATTTCTTCAAGTTCTTCATCGGATGCCTCATCATCGAATGTACGTGGACTACAAAGCTGTTTCTTCCTTGGGCTAGGCGAGGACCACGTCCATTGTTGCTTTTGTCTTGGCAGATCGGGCGGATGAAGAATTGGGGGCAGGTGAGGAACTTGCGAGAGATGCAGAGGCAATTGAAAACCAGCAGTCCTTTGACATGTAGCTAGGTGCACGAGGAACTGAAGGTTTAGGCCAGGCGATTGAGGACTTTGATGGAGCAGCGGCCGGTGTGAGGGAGTTTGCTTGGATGGTGCTGCTTTGAGAACTTGGTAAGTGAGGGCAGCGATGATGAAGCACTTGGCCTATGCGAGACTTCTTTTGCATTGATTTCCTCGGTTTGACCAGAGACCTCGATGTGGCGGCAATGGCCGGAATCCTCATTGAATTTCTTCCTTTGCTTCCTTTGCTTGCTTTGCCAATTTTGCTTGGCGTTTAGCCCATTCATCGGGAAAGTCCTCACGCGTTTGATGCTAGTGGGATCAGCTATTTGGCAGAACCAAAAGAGCTCTTGAGGCATGGAGGATTCAGCGAATTTCTTCATGTACTTAGGAGTTATATCTCGTATTCCTTCCATTCCGTGCCCATCTCCGTTCAATCTTACGAATCGCACCTTGCGTTGATTTTTGCTTTCTTCATCGGTGCAATAGTGGTATATATATTTCCTCGGAGATTTCAATCTTTGTCATGACCTCGGGTTTCTTTCCTCCCTACTGCGGACTTCTTACCATCGCCATTTTCTTCAAGTGAGGAAATTGAACAATTGAGTTCTCTGAAGAAGTGCGCATTTTTCTTCGAGCGCGCAAATGAGTTAAGTTGATGAGAACCTAGGGATTCAGCAGCGGACATTTATACTATGAACAGCAGTATAGGTGCGAGGAATTTGGAGAGGTCATATCCGTTCTCGAGAAGGTTTTCAAAAAGAACAAGTTTGAGGATTTTGACCAGATGAGCCTTGAAGAATTTCAATAAGCGTTCTTTGTCTTAGGTTCGAGTTGTATAGATCGAGGATCCACACAATTGAGGAATCTTGAAGAAAATCATTGCTTAGAAAAGCGAATCAAGAGATTTGAGGTGTTCATATGTGTGAAGATTTGAAGAATAAACACCTTTGAAGAATTTGAAGAAAATTTGAGAATCAAAGCGAGTAATAAAAGTAACTTTTAATTTACGAAGTGAAGAACACGCGTACTGAGATGAACAGTTGGAAGTTGATCGTTGAGATCTTCCCTAACTAGCTTGGAGGAGAAATCAGCTTCTGGCGGCAAGGTGAAGATTTTCCGCGAGTCGGTGGCGAATACGTCGGTGAAGAGGTCAAAAGCAGTGAAGCTTTTCCTCCCCGGCTGACGATGGAGTAAGCGGCGCTAGGGTTTTGAGGAGCTCGGCGGGAGAGAGGTCGGCGAAGTGAAAAGAAGTGAGGAAGGAGAGAGGGTATTTATAGACGACGGTGAAAAGCAGCTCGTCCAGAAGATTTAGAATGAACGTGCCTGACCGCTTCCCTTCTCACGACATGTGTCACCCGCGTCTTGTGTAGTGGAGATCGTGTCGCGATCGTGGGTGAAATATAATAATGCATCGTGGGATGCGGAGGCGGTTTAGCGGTAATGGCGAAAGTTTGAATAAGATTTGTTTTAAAAGTTCGTTGCAATTTCTTCAGCTATCAAGGACACGATGAAGAATTTGAGCAGAGTTTCAACCGTAGCGCACATGAAGAATTTGTGAATGGATTGGGTTGAGTATAGCATAGAGGAAAGGGTCCGATCACATTCACTTAGCGAAGCGACTTGAAGAAATAGCCATAAGTGAATCTTTGTAGAGGACATAAATCCATATATATATATATAGCCAATGAAGAAAAGGAAGCGGAAGCATGAAGAATTTGCAAAGTTGAAGAATTTGAAAAAGCTGAAGAATTTCAAAGCGAGGAAAAACTCAAATTGAAGATTTTCAACTTTGGTGGTGGCGTGACCCACGTATAAGAATGATGATTTCAGACACAGCGTACAATTGTATGAGGGTTACGAGAATCAAATTCTTCATTAATTTCTTCACACTTAGAGTGTTATTCTTCATTGATTGAAGAAAACGTTTCTTCATGTGTTGCACATCTAAGTCATCAATTTTGCATAAGTGTTAGGATGTGTGTCTTTTCAAGAACATTCGAAGATTCTAAGATATTTAGCTCACGCATAACTTGCTAAATCTCTTCTCATCCAAGAACTTAGTGAAGATATCAGCTAGCTGTTCTTGATCTTCACGTGCTTTCGATGGAGATGTAAGCCCTTCAACACATGATCACGAAGAAAATGATGGCCAATTTGAATGTGCTTTGTCTTGAGTCTTTGAGGCGGGTTGTGAGCAATCTTGATGGCACTCTCATTGTCACGATGAGAGGTACATTCTTCACGTTGATGCGTAGTCCTTGAGGTTTGCTTCATCCATAGTAATTGAGCACAACACGGAGCCAGCAATGTATTCAGCTTCCCGATGGACGGTGATACGAGTTCTGTTTCTTGAGGACCAACGGACCAAAGATGCGTCAGAAATGACAAGTACCAGATGTTGACTTGCGGTCCACACGATCCACGGCATAGTCCAGTCGGAATATCAATGAGATCAAAAGTAGAGCCCTTAGGGTACCATAATCCTAGTGTTGGTGTGTGAGCTAGATGTCGAAGAATATGCTTCCATGACCTTATGGTGTGATTCCTTGGTGTAGCTTGAAATCGGGCACACATGCAAACACTAAGCATTATATCTGGCCTAGATGCACATAAGTACAATAAAGAACCAATCATGGAGCGGTATACCTTGTGATCAAAGTCAATACCATTTTCATCGATTGCATAGATGGCCATTTGTGGGCATAGGAATTTTGACACCTTTGCAATCTTGCATGCCGAATTTCTTGAGGACATCTTTGAGGTATTTCTCTGAGATATGAATATGCCATTGTGTTGTTGGTGAATTTGAAGACCTAAGAAGAATTTCAACTCTCCCATCATGAACATTTGATATTCTTCACTCATCATATAGACAAATTCATCACTATAACGTTGAGTCGATGCTGCCGAAGATAATATCATCAACATATATTTGGCACACAAGCAGTTCACCATCATAAGATTTAGTAAAGAGTGAGTAGTCGAGTAGGCAAGTGTGAAGCCATTCTTCCACGAAGAATTCCTTCAATGTATCATACCATGCCTTGGGGAGCTTGCTTGAGGCCATAGAGGGCCTTATTTAGTCTGAAGACTTTGTCGAGGATTCTTTGGATCTTCAAAACACAGGGGTTGAGCAACATATACTTCTTCCTCAAACTTACCATTGAGGAATGCACTTTTCACATCCATTTGATATAAAGTGATATTGTGATGGTTAGCATAAGCGAGTAATATCTTGAATAGACTCAAGTCTAGCGACAGTGCAAAAGTTTCATCGAAATCAATTCCTTCAACCTGCGTGTAGCCTTGAGCTACTAGTGCTGCCTTATTCCTCACCACAAGACCATTTTCATCTTGCTTGTTGCGGTAGATCCACTTTGTGCCAATGATATTATGCTTACGAGGATCTGGGCGTTTGACGGTTCAGGCGTTGTTGAGCTCGGCGATGTAATTCTTCTTGCATGGCACGAATCCACTCCGGCTCCGAAATGCTTCATCTACCTTAGTGGGCTCTGTGATAGAGACAAAAGCATAGTGCCCACAAAAGTTAGATAAATGTGAAGCTTTTGGCGAGTGGAAGAGACTGGCGCTTCAATGTCATCGATGATCTTGTCAACTTGCACTTCTTTTTAGCTTGAGGATGAGCTAGTTGTCTTGAGAATTTGATCATTTTCCTCGGCCTCCATTTTCTTGACATTATCTTAAGTTGCATCAGCTTCGGCGTTCTTGGCGTCTGAGAATAGATTCTTGACAGTTTCTTGATAGGAATGACATCCTCGATTGCCTTGAACTGATAGAATCCTCGGTGCTGGTTAAGTCTAACACAGAAGGTAGGTGCTCTCTTTGCGAGCCATTAGTTTCATCGAACCGCACATCTCTGATGTCAACAATCTTGTGAAGTCACGATGTTGAAGACTACTGAAGGTGTCAATCCTTTAATAACCAAGCATAAAACCTTCATGTGCTTTGGTTGCAAATTTAGAGTGTGGTGAGGATCTCTAATCCAGCATTTAGCACCGAAGACTTTGAAATAACTTACATTGGGTTTCTTGTCGTTGAGGAGCTCATAGGCAGTCTTCTTGAAGAATTTGTGAAGATATACTCTACGATGATGTGTACGCGATGTCAATTGCTTCAATCCAAAAAGCGACTAGGCGTTTTGTATTCATCAAGCATAGTCTGAGCCATCTCAACAAGAGTTACTGTTCTTGCGCTCCACGGCGCCATTTCTTTGAGGAGTATAGGGGCGGATAACTCATGAGGTAATACCAAGTTCATCAAGATAATCCTCAAGTCCGAAATTCTTGAACTCAGTTCCATTGTCACTCTGATGTGCTTGATCTTCACACCAAAGTTGGTTGAAGCCCTCGAGGAAAATCGTTTGAAGATTTCACTGCACTTGATTTTGTATAGTAACAATGTGTACCCATGTGTAGCGAGTAATCATCAACAATAACAAAGCCATATAGTGATGCTTCATTATGACAGGTGAGTAATGATTGGGACCAAAGAGGTCCATGTAAAGCAATTCTAAAGGGCAGAGTAGTGGTCATGATAGTCTTATTTGGATGCTTGGCCTTGGTCATTTTCCGAGCTTCACGGGCTCCGCATAAGTGATCCTTGAGAATTTGACATTCTCAATGCCAATGACATGCTTCTTCTTACCACAGCGTGTGCAAATTCCTCATGCCTGCGTGACCAAGTCATCGAATGCCATAGATTATACAAAGCTTTTGCAAGTAAGCACCACGGCTGTTTGTGGACACAGTAGAAAGTCAACAATATACAAGTCTCCTCTCCTAAAGCCTTGAAGACTTTGGAATTGTCGACTTCCATAATCACAACTTTGATACTTGCCAAAGATAACTACCATATCAAGATCACAAAGCATTGAGGCCAGCATGAGGTTATATCCTAAAAGACTCAACAAGCATGACTTTGTCCATGTGCATGTCCTTAGAGATAGCAACCTTACCAAGTCCCAATACGACTTTTGCCTTTGTCGGCCAAAGATGATATGCTAGATGTGGCGGTGATAAGGCATCCATCAATAGATTCTTGTCACGGTCATGTGATTTGTACATCCACTATCGAGAACCCACTCGGTGGCTTTGGGTTGATCATCCTGCGGATGAATTAGTACAACTTACGATCTCATATACTTCATCGTGAAGAATATGATATCAAGTTCATCAGATGAATTTCATCGATCGATTCAGATAAGCGGTATGAGGGCGTGTGAAATGAAAGTTCATTTCATCATGATTAACTGCGTCCTTTAGAACAATTTTATCGGGCCCCTGACAAATTCTTGGACGTTGAGGCGCGTCGGAGACTGACCTCTGAAGAGATTAGTTCTTTTCTTCACCACCCACATCGAAGGGGTGGCAAAGAGTTCATCATGCTGAGCACCATATGAGAATGGTGGCATAGAGGCCAAACCATTTCGTTTCACATAAGAGGTTAGGGTAAGCATATGAATAAGCAGAGAAATTCTTGAGGACTTATGAACATATTGGTTTGAAGAATAATGCACATATTCATAGCCCTTAGCTCTACCTGCGAAGCGAGTTGTTATACGATGATAATCATATGAGGACTTTGATCCTTTTGAGAATTTGATCCACGAGAATTTGGTCGTATGAGGACTTGGATCCATATGAAGAATTTGGTCCATATGAAGAATTTGATCAGGGGTTCCTTTTCTTCAGGTGGGTGTCATGAGGACATTCACTGAAGACTTTCAAGGCACTTCTTGGGAACCGATTTTCTTCATAGGGGACCGTTCCTGCGTTAGTGCCAACATATCTAGCAAATACTTCACCATTCTGATTTTTGAACAGTTTATAGTTTGAGTCAAATGACTCATCATCGAATGAGGAATTCACATGTAAAGCGAGATAAGGTGGATGGATCAAGCTGGAGGTCCCTTGCGGCAACCCATGAGGTTTTGGGATCTGCTTTCGGGCTTCGATCGTTCCATCGGCATTGAGTTTCCTCTCAAAGGCAATACCCTCTTTCCTAGGGTTCTGTTGAGGATCTGCTTTTAAGCACATCACAAAAGTCGATGCCCTTTGAGGCTTTTGTACATGCTGTCATGTACAATTCCTTGATCCACATAAATCGGTGATACTAGCAATGTCCTCGGATGAGAATTAGTGATAGCGAGGCGGTGAAGAATTTGTATGCAGTTGAAGCATTTGAACATTCGGTGAAGAATTAGCGATTCACGTTCAATGCACTTTAAGCATGGAGGAACAAATTCTTCTTGAAAGCGATTTGTTGAGCAAGTAATGAATCGCGCTCCTACGAAGATCTTCATAACTTCGCTCTTAGCTTCTCAAGATCTTGCTTTCTTTGAAGAAATTCATAAGAAAGTTTCTCATGATCGGATAAGAGAGTGTTATGATGACCTTGAAAGCTGTCAAGCCTAGGCGAACTCTGAAGATTTTCGATCGGGGCTTGAGTGCGATCCATTTCTTCACCTAACATATCATCACTCTTATCTAGCATGTTTTGAACCTTTTCAAAAGCCCTTTGTTGTTTTATAGCAATCTTAGCAAGTTTAGAGTAGGCTGGGCAGATCCTCATCGATTCATTTTCACTAGATTGGTGAAATTGAGTACCTTAGCACCTTTGCCATGAAGCAATAGGTGGGGCGTAATCATCATTTTCCTCATCGGGTTTGTCGGTAGAGTCGATTTCTTGATGTTGAAGATGGACTTGCTAACATAGCGATAGCAAGAGCGGACTAGCCACACGTTCAGTTCTTGGAGACTCCTCCTCTTCCTCATTTTCTCGATTCAACGAGTCCATTTCCTTGCCAATGAATGCAGAGCCTTTTGGAGCTGCTCTTCTTGTGAGAAGAAGGTTTGAGGATTTTGATGATGAAGATTTTGATGATTTCTTCTTCTTCTTCATGTCATCGAGCTTAATCCTTGTGTTTCTTCTTCTTTAATCCCTTTTCCCACGAGGACAATCTTGGATGTGACCAGGTTTCTTGCATTTGTGAGTCTTCTCTTATAGTCACTAGATGAGGAATCACTTTGCTTCTTGAGGATTTTCCAAGCGACCACGTCTTGTGAATTTCTGGAATTTCTTCACGGCGGTGCTAGCTCGGCCAAATTCTTGAGGATCTCCAGGCTACTACGAGTCTTCACTCTCATTCGGATTCAGCCTTGGCCTTGAGGCGTGTTTTTCCATAGCGAGAACCATAGAGATCTCTCTTTTGACAAGCTGGAACTTCGTGAGTATTTAGCCTTCGAGGATATCGGCGGGATCAAGACTTGTAATCCTCGTTCTTGTATCATCGGTGCGAGTGTCAAATGAGGAATCAAGCGATCTTAGCAATTTCTTCACCACCTCATGGTTGGTGATGTCGAGCACCAGTGCTTGAAGCTCATTTGAGATGTCGGTGAAGCGATCGAAGGTTTGTTGAACATTTTAGTTGTCGAGTCTTTTGAAGCGGTTGAAGAGATTCGAAGAACATCAACTCGAGAGTCACTGAGTTGAAACACCTTCATTACTTTGGACATTTGTCCCGGATGAGTTTAGCAGATTCAAAGCACTCACTCTTCCATATTGACCTTTGCTCGGATGGCCACATATGATATTCTTGGCTTGAGAATCGAGTTGCTTGAATCTCTTCACATCAGCATCATTCGGAGAGGGTGTGGTGAGAAACACCTTTTGTCACAACATACGAGAGATGTTGTCAATTGCTTCAAGATGCATTAGCATTTTGTTCTTCGATGAGGGGTAGTCCGTCCCATCGGTAGGACACCTGCTTGAGACCTTGATCATACTGCGGTCGACATAACTAAAACTCCGGTGGTTAAACCAAAATCACACAGAACAAGGGTACCTTGCTCGATACCAATTGAAAGTCGTTATATCGACTAGAGGGGGTGAATGGCGGAAATTTTAAATTCTTCTTGAGAATTTTTGGTGAGAAATTCCTTAGCGGAAATACATGCAATGGAATAAGTACTCGAGTAAGCATAACAGATTACAAGCATAGTCATCATGATGAAATGAAGACAATCACAGTCAGAAGCGTAATCACAGGATAACACAAGATGAAGACAAAGCGGTGAAGAAAGCGAGGAAATTGAGAAAGTCTTGATCAAAGTCTTCAAACAGATATGAACAAACACTCAACACGGTAATGAAATGAAAGGGTTGAGAAATAGAACCAGTTAGGTTGGTGAAGACAATGATTTGGTAGACCAGTTCAACTCATCTCGGTTATGCGTCTGGTTGGAACGGTGAGTATTTAAACTTCGAGGACCGCAGATCCGGACACCCGATCCGACACGCAGCTGAAGTCCTCACCGTATTCTCCTTGAACTAAGGTCACGAGACCTCGTCCAATTTGACGACTTCCAAACCTTCACAGACTTGGTCACTCGGCGATCCACAATTCCTCTTGGATGCTCTAGACCTTGATGCCTAACCGCTGGAAGAAGCACAGTCTTCAAAGGTAAAAGCGTCGGATCCACGCGGATCAACTTGATGATGCTCAATCACTTTGGGTTTATTGGGGTTTGGTTTTGGGTTTTCCTCACTTTTGGGTTTTTCTCTTGATGATTTTCGCTCAAAGTCCTGAGGATGGGTTGCTCTCAAATGACAAGTGTCAAGTTCTCTCGGGCAACCAACCCTAGTGGTTGTGAGGCGGCTATTTATAGCCTAGGGAGCAGCCCGACATTAAGACATAAATGCCCTTCAATGATATCGTTAGGTGGATAAGATATTTTGGGGACAGGTGGCGGCAACCTGACATGATCGGAAATTTGAACATCAAATTCCTCGGGGCTATCATAGCAATTCGCCTTTGGCGAATTCCTAACTCCTCGATCGGAACAAATTCCTCGTGACCGGAAGAGCCGTCTCTCATCCTGAAGAAATTATTGGCGATGTAAGATTTCAAAAGCTTCACTCGAAGGGATTGGTAGGTGTAGGATTTTGAGTTGAGCATCACATGGAAATTTTTCCTTATATTTCCTCGACCCCTTTAACGATGCGGTGTTTCCTATGACTCAAGAAAGAAAATGAAACTACGAAAACAAAAGTCTTCACTTTCATGTTCCTTCAAGTCTTGAGGATCACACCAATTTCTTCACTTTCAAAGTCTTGAGAAAGTCTTGAATATGTCTTGATTGAAGAACTTCATTTTTAGAATTAGACTTTCACTATAAATATCAAACTCCTCATAGACTTATAGACCTGTGTACACTAAGCATTAGTTCTTAACCTATAAGTCTTCAATACACCAAAATCACTAAGGGGCACTAGATGCACTTACAAGGAAAACATAACAGCATGCTATTCTTTGACGCATCCGCTATCATGGCCATGTAAGTGTCGGTAGCCTTCTACTTTTAGCAAATACTTCTTCAACTCATAAAGAAAACTTGATATTATTGCAATTCCTACAAGCATATGTTCCTCCACCTGTAACACCCGGATGTCACGCTATAGTAAACTCCTATTAGCGGTGCCATGTCATCATAATTAATTTTGCTAATCTTCCCTTTGTTCCAAACCGACCTTAAATTCATTTTTTTAAAAGACAAGTCAAATTATTTTCCCTCGAACTATAAAACTAAAATGTCCGAATAGTTCTATAAATACCCCCAGATCATTTTCTGGTGGAACTAACTTCATTTGACTCACAGATAAATCCCTATGAATTTTATAAGTGTTCCAACAACAATTAAATTGGTCCTTTCAAAAATAAAGGACTGATTGTACGCTACAAAATGCCCCTATACTTTGTGGTTAGATCCCAAGGCATTGCAAGGTATTTATGTGACAAGTTTCATGTGCAACAAAATTCTTTTGAATTTAATTAAAAAGTGAAACAGTGCCTAGCAGTTGAGAGCAGAAAGATAATAGAAAAGATGAGGTGGATCACTGTGCACTTAGGCCCAATGTGCACAACACAGGCCCAGCCCACCCCAGCACCTTCTACTATCTCTGTTCACAAGGGCGTGCTGGACGAACAACACTCATCCATTGCTCGGATGGCCGTGTGCCGAGCATCCGCCGTCTCCCCCGCGAGGATAAGGATGCCACCTGATTCCCCTCTGCCCATGGACGAACCCTAGCCCCCACTTCCCCTTTCCTCGCTCTCTCTCTCTTCTCCCGCGTGAAACCGCCGCTGCCGTCGCCATGGCGCGACCACCGTGCTCCCGCACGCGAAGGCGCCGGAAGGACCATACGGTCCGCCGTCCATCCGAGACCGTCGGCGGGAAGGCCCGTACAATCTCCGCCGCCACCATCTAAATCTTGTACATCACGCGGCCTCGCCCGTCGATCCGCATCATCTCGTCCACCCGGCCTCGTCACGAGCTCACCACCGACCTCCTCTCGGTGAGCAGCGCGATCCCGCCTTTTCCCATAGTTTCCGTCGGCGTAGGCCTTTGCCCGACCTTCCCTGCCGGACTTGCGCTACTCGCACTCCACAGCGCGCTCACCGGCCTCGGCGCGACCAGCTGCGCCCAGCGCCCGCCCGAGCCGCGCCTGCCTCGCCCGGCCGCACTCCCGGTGCCCCACGCCCTTGTCGCGCGCGTCCGCCACGCCCGGCGTTGGCCGTCGCTTCGCCTTAGCGCATCAAGTGCTCCCCGCAGCCGCCGCGACCCTCCTGCTCGACCTACGCCCGTTCTTTGTCGCCTTTGCTCTTTGCTGCGTGTCTTCTTGCTTCTGCCGTTGCCGTTCTTGTGCTGTTGTTCCTCCTTCCTGCTACTCCCGTGCGCTCTCTGCATGCGCCCGCTGCCTGTACCTGCTTGCTGCTTGCCTCGCTTGGTCTTTCTTTGCTTTCTTTGTAACTCCTGCTAGAGTGCCGCCTCTGCTTTGTTGATGCATCGGCCGCTAGTATCGCTGCTCTCTGCTGTTGTAGATCTTTGGCTGTGGTGCCCAGTGGCGGCTTGCCAAGCACACCGTGCGTGCATGCCCAAACACACTAGTGGCGGCTTGGGCCATGGCCGATGGGGATAGCCCTGTTTGAACAGACCGGTAGATGATAATTAGTGGTTACATTAGCCTATGTGTAGATGACATGTGGATCCCCTTGCTAAATAAATCTGTTTAGCACTTTAGTTAAAACAATGATCAATGACAAGTAGGCCCCATGGCCACTATTCACACATTGACCAGGTCAACATTGACTGTTGACTTGCTGACTGTGTATGCTTGCTCAACCCCTGGACCCACCTTTCATTCTAATAGGCTAGCTGCCCGGGTGTATAAAAGCTAATACACAGTTTAAATTCGAATTTAGGTATATTCTAGGATTTCAGAAATTCTTTAAAAATTTGAAAATTCATATAAATTCAACCGTAGCTCGGATGAAAATGTTTTCTACATGAAAGTTGCTCAGAAAAATGAGGCGAATCCGAATCGCGGCCCGTTTACCTGTCAGATGCCTCTAACTATCTGAACATGGAACATTTCCCCTCAGGTCATCGATCGACGGAGTCGGAACAGGAAAACATTCAGTTGACTTTCCCCCTCCGGTAATGTATAGCACCGCGTTAGAACACGTCTAGCTCTTCTGTTGTCCTTTTATGCACTTGCTTGTTATGTATTTACTGTTTCTTCCCCTCTTCTCTCCGGTGAACCCGAGACCGATGTTGCCCCTATGACCCGACTAAATCGGCGGCGACCCCTTCTTGCGAGCAACCGGGCAAGTCCCCTTTGATCATCCCGATATCGCCCATTCCATTCTCTCATGCTTGCATTAGATTTTGCTCTTGTTATTGTTTGCTCCTATTACGATGCATAGCACCTTTTGTATCTGCTATTGTACCTTACACCTTATCCTAAACTGCTTAGTATAGGTTGGTTAGTGATCCATCGATGACCCCGCCTTGTCCCGACTGCCCGCTGGATTATTAGAAGACCCGATCAGCGGGATCGAAGACCAGGCCCGGCACGCATCACTTTATCCTTAGTTGCTCGACTCTCTTTGGGTTACTATCAGTGGGGTGAGACCTCTACATCACTTGGATGTTAACCTGTAGTGTAGCTATTGATTCGTGGTCATCGAGGGTGATTTCCTCTTTACCGCTACGATACGACTCTGTCGTGCAACCCCTCAAGTGTGGACCTCGGGGTGAATCCTCTTCGTTCACCTTGATGATTACATCAGTGGAATTCACGGGGTGATTCCTCGAGTTTTCTCCTTGATGTTTAGACACACAGTTACTATGGTTACTATGACTTTACCTTTGAACCATGTTACTAAAGGCGAATTAGACCACGAGGGGTACCAGCGCGAGCATATTTGCAGTGATGTGGAAACAGGTTGACTGGAAGGTGCCGTGAGATAATTACTGGCGTGGCGGGCATTCCTAGCCCTTGCTGCAAGTCCTCGAGGCAGAACAGCAGGGTCACATCTTTCGTGAGTCTCTGCTTGTTACGCGCGTTCCTAATCCCTCTGATTTGGATATTTGATCCGAGGGCCTCGGCACGATAGCACTAACCATCACGTGGGCATAGTATGGGCGTTCTGCGCCGTATGCATCAGCGAAGCTTAATAGGCGTCGCGGCGTAGCGGCCTTGGCGCGGGTTGGACTGCGTGGCGCTGCCTTGTTGAAGGAGGTAGCTAGGTCGCTCACCGGCAGCGTCGCATAGCGTCGAGGAGTTCGGGAGATGGCCCATGACCCACAGGGGCATAGGTTTAGTCGGCGTGCTGGCCTCTCTATTAAGCCTAGGTCGGGTTGCGGCGTATTGTTTGGCGAGGCGGGCATGACCAGGAAAGTGTGTCGGCGGAGTTAATCGGCGTGGTGGGTAAGTTGGTGCACCCTGCGGTGAAAACATCTGTCGATAGCCTGTCCTCTGATAGCGGACACTTGGAGTTGTATCGATCGATACAACTAGAACTAGATACTTGTGATGAGAATTGGATGGTGATGAGTAATGGATTGTGATGATAGCTGGATAGTATGGCTCTGGGATTTCTTTCTCGCGAAGTCGAAAGGATCTCCGACGAGTTGATAACACTACTTCTACCTTACTGCGCTACTCTACTCCCTCCTATTTGCTGCAAGATGGTGGTTTCAAAAGATGCTAGTCTTGATAGGACTAGGCCTTCTCTCTATTACGGCATTTACGCAGCCCAGTCCACATATATAGCCTTTCTTTGATAATGTTGCATATGTAGTGTAGATCCTTGCTTGCGAGTACTTTGGATGAGTACTCACGGTTGCTTTGCTTCCCTTTTCCCCTTCTTTCTTCTTTACGGTTGTGCAGCAGGATGGTGGAACCAGGATCGAGACGACACCACCGGCGACTACTACTACCAGGGGTGCCTACTACTACGTGGAGGCCCGTGGCGACCGGGAGTAGTTAGGAGGCTCGAGCGGGAGGCCTTGCCTTTTCGATCGTAGATGCTTTTGTGCTAGCCTTCTTAAGGCAAACTTGTCTAACTCATGTACGTACTCAGATATTGTTGCTTCCGTGACTCTTGTGTATTAGAGCTTATGTATTCGAGCCCGAGGCCCCGGCTTGTAATATAAAGCTTGTATTATTTTATTTTGTGTCTAGAGTTGTGTTGTGATATCTTCCGTGAGTCCTTGATCTTGATCATACACATTTCGTGTATGATTAGTGTATGATTGAATCGAGGCGTCACAAGTTGATATCGAGCCATTTGCTGTAGGTAACCCCTTTCCAATTCATTGGCGAAGTTGAGTCTAGAAACCGGAAACCGTTTTACTAACTTGGCTGTGTGGCTTCGGGCCCGTGCGCCAATTGGGTGGTATTAGGACCTTTTGTTCCTCGACTATACTGGGACTATGATCTCTCTCTATTCGGGTTAAAATGGATTTACTAACACCGACACTTAGGTTCTCGGACCCACTTCCTCCCGGAGAGCCCGACATTACCGATGACCGCTCCTTTGCACTAGAAGATTACTGTAGTTACTCTCGATGTTTTCCGAGACCCTTGTGACCTCCGCCCTTGCAATTCCCTACCACGTTATATTCATATGGATAACGACTTATGCGTGTTGTTCATACAATCATTCCCAATTGCTCTTGATGATTACAAGTTACCCCAATACTATTACGTTGTTCGAGAGTTTTCACGAGTCATACTCTTGGCGTTTTGCACGATATAATTTTAACACTCGACTTCGCCGAAAACAAGAAGTGAATGGAAGGTTATGCTTTGAAGAAGTGGGAGTCGACCTTGAACTTTGTGTTCATGCCCATGGACCCGATGTGGAACTTATCATGGAAGCTTCTTGTGATATAATAATCCCCTTATTATAAGTTCATATGGTATCTATGTTTAGTCCTTTGCAACCGTGGTTCTCACCATGATTGTTCCCCTTTAATTCCATTTCTCGGACAAGTTAAAGCACTTGTCTTCTGCGAGATCAATGCATCTCATAACCTCTATTTTGATCTTCCTTGAGTATTACCCTTGATTACCTCGAGAATAACAAGAACCGTGTTGCTTCTCTGAGTCTTCATTTGGTATTGCTTCTCATCGATTTCAAATTTCCCGGGTTTTGAGTTGTTAGTCACTCGAGCGCCCGATAAGTGAATCGATTCCACCTCCGATTCTATAACTCTTAAGTAATTTTTGTTGCTTACGAGTTTAATAATCCTTCAAGTCATTCCTAGCCTGATCGGCTATATTTTATCGTGTCTACTTTTAAGCTGTGCTACGGTCCTTATGCGGAGCAACTTTTGGCGATGAGCTAAGCTTACGTCGATCTTCCTCATCTTATCATTTCACCTCGAACAACAAGCTTGACTCGAGCTTGTGTCATATCTGATGGTTTCAATAGCCTTTGCTTCATCATTCCTTTTGCTTGATGTCGTTTGCTGCTTGATGGCATCTTCATAGAGCCTCTCGAACAAATTGGTCGTGATCACCATCAATATCTTGCCTTGTTCTAAGATATCAATCAAATTCTTGAAAATACCATCCTTGCCCGTCGATGGTTCGTGATTGTCATCGACACCATCCTTGACTTCACCTTAATCAGACTTGGTCATGTTTTGATTATATCTTCGTTCCTTGACATTCTTGGAATTGTTCCTTTGTACTTCTTGTGACCTGCGGTTTCAATCTTGCTTGAAACACCATGTTAATGTTACCTCGAAGCATAGTGTGATGCGCGAACAACAACAAGAACATGGAAGTGCATTGCCAAATGTTTCTTGCTCTATTATCCAAACACCGTTGTATGTATAACATCATGAATCCCTTGCCCCTTTAACCAAATGGTGATGTACTTGTTGATCTAACGTGTATATCATGCTCTACTTTTCCTTGGGAAAAGTTACACTCCTAAATCTTGTGTATAAACACATTTTCCTTTCCATTGGTTTGTAACCTTTCTTGTGATCTATATATGTTATAAGCGAAATAATTCACCTTATGGAAACACCTCGGTTTACAACTTTGTTAGTGTGACCACATTACTATTCTTTGGCGACATCCTGGTAACCCCGATGGGCGAGAACTTAGCCTATTGGTCGCCTCGTTTCAGCGAGCAGGAATGAAAGTCGTTATATCGACTAGAGGGTGAATAAGCGATTTTAGAATTTTACAAATTCTTCAGCGAGAATTTGCTGGTGAGAAATTCCTTAGCGAAGAAATACATGCGCGGAATACGTACTCGAAGTAAGCATAACAGATTACAAGCATAGTCATCATGATGAAATGAAGACAATCACGAGTCTGAAAGCGTAATCACGAGGATAACACAAGATGAAGACAAAGCAGTGAAGAAATTGAGCGAGGAAATTGAGAAAGTCTTGATCAAAGTCTTCAAACACAGATATGAACAAACACTCAACACGATAATGAGGAAATGAAAGGGTTGAGAAATAGAACTAGTTAGGTTGGTGAAGACTATGATTTGGTAGACCAGTTCAAGCTGCTTTGTCTCGGTTATGCGTCACGGTTGGAAGCGGTGAGTATTTAAACTCGAGGACCGCGATCCGGACACCCGATCCTGAGCACGCAGCTCGGGACACCAAGTCCTCACCGTATTCTCCTTGAACTAAGGTCACGGAGACCTCGTCCAATCACTCGTGGTAAGTCTTGAGCGACTTCCAAACCTTCACAGACTTGGTCACTCGGCAATCCACAATTCCTCTTGGATGCTCTAGACCGTGGCCCTAACCGTCTGGAAGAAGCACAGTCTTCAAAGGTAAAAGCGTCGGATCCGCGGGATCAATTTCTTGATGATGCTCAATCACTTTGGGTTTGTTGGGGTTTGGTTTTGGGTTTTCCTCACTTTGGGTTTTCCTCACTTGATGATTTTCGCTCAAAGTCCTCGGAGGATGGGTTGCTCTCAAATGACAAGTGTCAAGTTCTCTCGGAGCAGCCAACCAACTAGTGGTTGTAGAGGCGGCTATTTATAGCCTAGGGAGCAGCCGACATGATAAGACATAAATGCCCTTCAATGATATGACCGTTAGGTGGATAAGATATTTTGAGGACACGGTGGCGGCATAACACGACAGCAGTCGGAAATTTGAACATCAAATTCCTCGGGGCTATCATGTTCCTCCTTGTGTAGGCAATTCGCCTTTGGCGAATTCCTAACTCCTCGATCGAGAACAAATTCCTCGGTGACCGGAAGAGCTTAGTCTCATTCTTGAAGAAATTGGTGAGCTGTATGAGATTTCAAAAGCTTCACTCGAAGGGATTGGTAGGTGTAGGATTTTGAGTTGAGCATCACATGGAAATTTTTCCTTAGTATTTCCTCGACCCCTTTAACGATGCGGTGTTTCCTATGACTCAAGAAAGAAAATGAAACTACGAAAACAAAAGTCTTCACGCTTCATGTTCCTCAGCGAATACCAAGTCTTGAGGATCACACCAATTTCTTCACTTTCAAAGTCTTGAAAGTCTTGAATATCAAAGTCTTGGTTGAAGAACTTCATTTTAGAATTCGACTTTCCTTGTAAATATCAAACTCCTCATAGACTTATAGACATGTGTACACTTACAAGCGCATCAGTTACTTAACCTATAAGTCTTCAATACACCAAAATCACTAGGGGCACTAGATGCACTTACAATCTCCCCTTTTGGTGATTGATGACAACATAGGTTAAGTTTTCAACGAGGATAAACATATGAAGTGTAAATCTGATAATGAGGAATTTGATTGCAAGATATAGAAGAACTCCCCACGAAGGTGTGCATAGTGAGAAATTGCTTTTGAGGCAATGCACATTTGAAGAATTGAATCATGGAGATCTCCCCTATATCTTGTAATTCATACGCGCATTTGTCATATAATATGAGGAATTTGAAATGCATGATGAAATATGGTGCTTGATGGTATTGAGCATGCAAAATAATGCATAAAAGTGTCGAGCCCAATGCGTATGAGGAATTTGAAACTTTTCATGAGTATCGAGGCCGTCGATTTGGCGATTTTCAGCGAGCTCATGAGGATCGAGCATAACAAATATCAAAACTACGTAGTCGAGCATAGAGCAAAAGCATAATGCATCAAAAGTATCAAAGCACCATCGGGTTTAAGATTACAACTCGATCAATAAAGGTTTGGAAGAGCGAGAGTTGTAACAATAAAATATTGTATATAGACAAAAGCGAGACCGGCTTGAAGACTAACTCAAATTTCTCCCTTTGTCATGAATGACCAAAAGGATCGGCGAGGACTAACGCTCTTGAAGAATTTCAAGTTGAAGATGGGCGCTTGACATTAGCCGGGGTTGTTCGTTGAAGTAGGACCAGCGATGTCTTCCAAATCTTCATTTTCATCGGTGTCGCGAGATGAAGAATAGGAGCTAGCCACCAAGGAAGGAACTTTGACCTTCTTGAATTTCTTGGAGGAGGTGCAGACCAGTCAAATTCTTCCTTGAGTCCCATTGATTGCAGTTCTTCTTCATTGTAGACATGTGAAAGAACAGCCAGTGCGCTTGAAGGTTTCATGAAGGTAGTAGTGGTTTTCTTCACTGCATTGTGTGTTGAGGTCAAATTGTAAGTAGAGTACCAAGCGGCGTTTGACCCACTTATGATTGCGATCAACCTTCGATGAAGGCGAGGTAATTCACGATCAGTCATCACCACAGGTGCAGTTCCTTGAGGATTTTGCTTGCGGTGGTATTTCTTTGCGAGTCATGTGTGGCGAGTCATCATTGGTGGAGTAAGATGCGCTTGCTGCGAATCTGTCCATCCAATGGACGAATGCCTTCATCTATCACAGCGAGTAGCCTTTCCCTTTTCATCGGTGAGGTAAGTGGCCATTTGAGGACTTCAATGAGGCGGGTAGCTGCGGTGGTTCAAAATGTCGACCTTGTAATTCGGTGAAGATCTTGACTGATGAATCTCATAATCCAAGGTGCATAAGGCTTGACTCAAAAGGTGACATGGCAATGTTAGCGAGTCCTCATGAAGAAATCATGGAAATTGAAGGGAGCGCCATGGATGATGTTGAAAAGCATATTCTTCATGATGCCAGCGACTTCTTCATCGTTAAGTCGTGACCTTTGATAGGACTCATAGTCTTCGTCGAATCCGATAGGTATTGAGGCACATATAATAATTCCTTGGCGAGAATTTGGTCATGGAGCTTGCACAGGCTTCAAAGGCTTCATCGGCACTTGCATATAGTGATTTGAAAGTTCCTTTTCTTCATAGATCGGCGTGCACCATCAAGCGGAGGGCTGAGTGGTAGGGCACGAAGCAATTCACTTCTTTGGTGCCTTGTAGTGAGTATTTTCGGTCATCAATCCAAGACCCATGAAGTTACATCTTGACGTCTCCGGTCATATCGGGGTTGCATAGAACTGAAGAATTAGCTCTTCGTTCGATCCACAGATATCGGTGCGAAGTTTAGAAGACTGCGTCGTGAAGAACACGGAGGGCGGGCTCAAAGCACTGCAGCGACTCCATGTCCACATGAGGAATATGAGCATGATCGAAGATTTTGTCCTTGTTGAAAAGCGAGGAATAGAAGTTGGCTTGGTGGCGGTCGAGCGCCTCTTCCTAATTCGAGCAGAATCATAAGGATTATATTGATGAAGAACACGTGCTCGACAAAGAAATCTTCAGCCTTGAACTTTTGTTTGGTTGAGCGGATTCTTTTGCTTTGGCGGAGGGTGTCGATCGGTTGCATCACCACCTCGGGAATTACAAGTTCAGTTCTTGACTGAGAATTTCTTGGTCCTCAACATGCGATCGAGGATTAGCGACAACAGCAGTTTCATCGGCACTAGTGGCTGGAATTTCTTCATGCCAGAACCGATCGGTTGATTTTCTTGAGTCTATTTGGGCCGATGCATGCAGGGGTGAGGAACTTGTTGAAGCGGGGTGAAGAGAGGAGTATTGGGATCTGACTTTCCCAAAGTCATCATTGATCCTGGAGTGGTGCATCCAATATCCACATCTTCATTTTCAATTTCCTCGATACCGCTTGAGGAATTTCATGATCGATGAGGGAATAGCTGGGGTTGAAGGATTGCTTCCACTTCAATTTCTTCATCAATTTTCTCTGACGAAGCGGGAGATTGATGTTCTTCATCGAGATCGGTTGGGATCTCATATTCTTCTCCAAAGGAACTACTTCCTTTGATGGTACGGAGGAAATTGGAATAGCATCAATCGGGTTTTCAATGGAGCTGGTCATTGGCTTCATTTTCTTGCAGATTGAAGAATCATGCATGGTGATGCTTTCCTTTTCTTCACAACAGCTCGTTCCATGAGCCTTGGTTTCTTCACATCGAAGCGAGATGGAAGAATTGGAGTTGGAGTTGGCTGGAGGGAGGAATTTGGTGCAGTTTCTTGAGAGCAAGCGATGCAGTTCCCTGTCTTGAGCAATTTCTTGGTATAGCAGATCGATTGCCTGACTTGGCGATTTCTTGGGCGCACCACTAGTGGGTGCCTGTCAATTCTTCGGTGGCTGGGATGGGATCATCAGCACAGGAATCAACATTTTCTTGACGAGGCTGGGCGGAGGCTTCACTGAGGAATCTCAGGTTGCAGGTGCGGCAACACTTGTGATTTTCTTCGTCGGATCGGCGAATCTGGTCTTGACTACTTGCCAATCAGCATAGTATGTGTCGAAGTTCTTGCTGAGGTTTTGAATTTCAGTTTGGATTTGGAGGAGTTCCTCAGGTGTCATCTTGACAACGTTTTCTTGAGAACCTCTCCTTCTGTATTGAGCCTTCTTGATTTCCCTCGCCTTCTCAAACTTCCATTTTCTTCAGCGATGAAGTGAGTCGGCGCATGACTTTGACCAGGTGTCAAAGGAAGATCGAAGCGAGAGGGTATTGGGATCATTGTGCGAGAGGTCAATGAAGTCGAGGACTTTCTTGGATCCGATGGCGATGGCACAGATGTACCCTTGGCTCTAGCGGCTCTAACTTGGCGGTCTCGATGATTTCTTCAAGTTCTTCATCGGATGCCTCATCATCGAATGTACGTGGACTACAAGCTGTTTCTTCCTTGGGCTGGGCCGAGGACCACGTCCAATTGTTGCTTTTGTCTTCAATGAGTCGGGCGGATGAAGAATGGGGGCAGGTGAGGAACTTGCGAGATGCACAGAGGCAATTGAAAACCAGCAGTCCTTTGACATGTAGCTAGGTGCACGAGGCTGAAGGTTTGGGCCGGAGCGATTGAGGACTTTGATGGAACAGCAGCGGTGTGAGGAGTTTGCTTGGATGGTGCTCTCTTGAGGAACTTGGTCGTGGTATGAGATGATGAAGTACTTGGCTTATTAGCAGACTTCTTTTGCATTGATTTCCTCGGTTTGACCGAGACCTCGATGTTAGCACGTGGCAGAATCCTCATTGAATTTCTTCACTTTGCTTCCTTTGCTTGCTTTGCCAATTTTGCTTGGCGTTTAGCCCATTCATCGGAAATTCCTCACGCGTTTGATGCTAGTGGGATCAGCTATTTGGCGGTGCCAAAGGGCTCTTGGGCATGGAGGATTCAGCGAATTTCTTCATGTACTTAGGAGTTACATATCTGTATTCCTTCCATTCCGTGCCCATCTCCGTTCAATCTTACGAATCGCACCTTGCGTTGATTTTTCTTTCTTCATCCAGTGCAATAGTCAGCATATATTTCCTCGAGGATTTGAATCTGTCATGACCTCGAGTTTCTTTCCTCCTTCTGCGGCTTCTTGCCATCGCCATTTTCTTCAAGTGAGGAAATTGAACAATTGAGTTCTCTGAAGAAGTGTGCAGTTTTCTTGAGAGCGCTGCAAATGAGTTAAGTTGATGAGAACCTAGGGATTCAGCGGCGGACATTTGTACACAATGAGCAGTATAGGTGCGAGGAATTTGGAGAGGTCATATCGTTCTCGGAAGGTTTTCAAAAGAACAAGTTTGAGGATTTTGACGGGTGAGCCTTGAAGAATTTCAATAAGCGTTCTTTGTCTTAGGTTCGAGTTGTATAGATCGAGGATCCACACAATTGAGGAATCTTGAAGAAAATCATTGCTTAGAAAGCGAATCAAGAGATTTGAGGTGTTCATATGTGTGAAGATTTGAAGAATAAACACCTTTGAAGAATTTGAAGAAAATTTGAGAATCAAAGTGAGTAATAAAAGTAACTTTTAATTTACGAAGTGAAGAACACGACGAACTGAGATGAACAGTTGGGAAGTTAAATCGTTCAGATCTTCCCGCCCTAACTTGGCGGAGGAAATCAGCTCGGCGGCGGGTGAAGATTTTCCACGTCGGTAGCAATCGTCGGCGAAAGGTCAAAGCGATGAAGCTTTTCCTCACCGGCGACGATGGAGTAGCGGCGGCGCTAGGGTTTGAGGAGCTCGGCGGGAGAGAGGTCGGCGAAGTGAAAAAAGTGAGGAAGGGAGAGGGTATTTATAGACCACGGTGAAAAGCGGCTCGTCCGAAGATTTAGAACGAGCGTGCCTGACGCTTCCTTCTCACGACATGTGTCACCCACGTCTTGTGTAGTGGAGATCGTGTCGATCGTGGGTGAATATAATAATGCATCATGGGATGCGGGCGGTTTTAATGATAAGCGAAGGTTTGAATAAGATTTGTTTTAAAAGTTCGTTGCAATTTCTTGGCTGTCAAGGACACGGTGAAGAAATTGAGCAGTTTCAAACGAGCACATGAAGAATTGATGAATGGATTGGGTTGAGTATAGCATAGAGGAAAGGGTCGATCACATTCACTTAGCGAAGCGACTTGAAGAAATAGCCATAAGTGAATCTGTAGAGGACATAAATCCATATATATATATAGCCAATGAAGAAAAGGCAGCGGAAGCAGTGAAGAATTTGCAAAGTTGAAGAATTTGAAAAAGCGAAGAATTTCAAAACGAGGAAAAACTCAAATTGAAGATTTTCAACTTTGGTGGTGGCGTAACCCACCGTATAAGAATGATAATTTCAGACACCGCGTACAATTGTCGTAGGGTTCTGAGAATCAAATTCTTCATTAATTTCTTCACACTTAGGGTGTTATTCTTCATTGATTGAAGAAAAACGTTTCTTCATGTGTTGCACATCTAAGTCATCAATTTTGCATAAGTGTTAGGATGTGTGTCCTTTTCAAGAACATTGAAGATTCTAAGATATTTAGCTCACACATAACTTGCTAAATCTCTTCTCATCCAAGGGCTTAGTGAAGATATCAGCTAGCTGTTCTTGATCTTCACATGCTCGATGGAGATGTAAGCCCTTCAACACATGATCTCGAAGAAAATGATGGCGAATTTGAATGTGCTTTGTCTTGAGTCTGAACTGGGTTGTGAGCAATCTTGATGGCACTCTCATTGTCACGATGAGAGGCACATTCTTCACGTTGATGCCGTAGTCCTTGAGGTTTGCTTCATCCATAGTAATTGAGCACAACGAGCCAGCAGCAATGTATTCAGCTTCGCGATGGACGGTGATACAGTTCTGTTTCTTGAGGACCAACGGACCAAAGATCGTCAGGAAATGACAAGTACCAGATGTTGACTTGCGATCCACGATCACCAGCATAGTCGAGTCAGAATATCAATGAGATCAAAAGTAGAGCCCTTGGGGTACCATAATCCTAGTGTTGGTGTGTGAGCTAGATATCGAAGAATATGCTTCACAGCCTTATGGTGTGATTCCTTGGTGTAGCTTGAAATCGGGCACACATGCAAACACTAAGCATTATATCTGGCCTAGATGCACATAAGTACAATAAAGAACCAATCATGGGCCGTATACCTTGTGATGAAGTCAATACCATTTTCATCGATTGCATAGATGGCCATTTGTGGGCATAGGAATTTTGACACCTTTGCAATCTTGCATGCGAATTTCTTTAGGACATCTTTGAGGTATTTCTCTGAGATATGAATATGCTGTTGTGTTGTTGGCGAATTTGAAGACCTAAGAAGAATTTCAACTCTCCATCATAGACATTTGATATTCTTCACTCATCATATAGGCAAATTCATCACTATAACGTTGGTCGATGCAGCCAAAGATAATATCATCAACATATATTTGGCACACAAGCAGTTCACCATCATCAGATTTAGTAAAAGAGTAGGGTCGAGTGAACCGGGTGTGAAGCCATTCTTCACGAAGAATTCCTTCAATGTATCATACCGCCTTGAGGGGCTTGCTTGAGAGCCATAGAGGCCTTATTTAGTCGAAGACTTTGTCGAGATTCTTTGGATCTTCAAAACACAGGAGTTGAGCAACATATACTTCTTCCTCAAGCTTACCATTGAGGAATGCACTTTTCACATCCATTTGATATAAAGTGATATTGTGATGGTTAGCGTGGCGAGTAATATCTTGAATAGACTCAAGTCTAGCGGCAGTGCAAAAGTTTCATCGAAATCAATTCCTTCAACCTGCATGTAGCCTTGAGCTACTAGTCGTGCCTTATTCCTCACCACAAGACCATTTTCATCTTGCTTGTTGCGATAGATCCACTTTGTGCCAATGATATTATGCTTGCGAGGATCGGGCGTTTGACCAGTTCGAGACGTTGTTGAGCTCGAGCTGATGTAATTCTTCTTGCATGGCCTGAATCCACTCCGGCTCGATGCTTCATCTACCTTAGTGGGCTCTGTGATAGAGACAAAAGCATAGTGCCCACAAAAGTTAGATAAATGTGAAGCTTTTGGCGAGTGAGAGGACTGGCGCTTCAATGTCATCGATGATCTTGTCAACTTGCACTTCTTTTTGCAGCGAGGATGAGCTGGTTGTCTTGAGGAATTTGATCATTTTCCTCGGCACCATTTTCTTGACATTATCTTGGTGCATCATTTCGGCGTTCTTGGCGTACAAGAATGAATTCTTGACAGTTTCTTGATGGGAATGACATCCTCGGTTGCCTTGAACTGATAGAATCCTCGGTCTGGTTAAGTCTAACACGGAAGGTAGGTGCTCTCTTTGCGAGCCATTAGTTTCATCGAAGCGCACATCTGATGTCAACAATCTTGTGAAGTCACGATGTTGAAGACTACTGTAGGTGTCGAGTCCTTTCGTAACCAAGCATAAAACCCTCATGTGCTTTGGTGCAAATTTAGAGGTGTGGTGAGGATCTCTAATCCAGCATTTAGCACGAAGACTTTGAAATAACACATTGGGTTTCTTGTCGGTGAGGAGCTCATAGGCAGTCTTCTTGAAGAATTTGTGAAGATATACTCTGTTGATGATGTGGCACGCGATGTCAATTGCTTCAATCCAAAAGCGACTAGGCGTTTTGTATTCATCAAGCATAGTCGAGCCATCTCAACGAGTTACATTCTTGCGCTCCACGGCGCCATTTCTTTGAGGAGTATAGGGGCAGATAACTCATGAGTAATACCAAGTTCATCAAGATAATCCTCAAGTCCGAAATTCTTGAACTCAGTTCCATTGTCCTCTGATGTGCTTGATCTTCACACCAAAGTTGGTTGAAGCCCTCGAGGAAAATCGTTTGAAGATTTCCGCACTTGATTTTTATAGTAACAATGTGTACCCATGTGTAGCGAGTAATCATCAACAATAACAAAGCCATATAGTGATGCTTCATTATGACGGTGAGTAATGATTGGGACCAAAGAGGTCCATGTGAAGCAATTCTAAGGGACGAGTAGTGGTCATGATAGTCTTATTTGGATGCTTGGCCTTGGTCATTTTCCAGCTTCACGGGCTCCGCATAGGTGATCCTTGAGAATTTGACATTCTCAATGCCAATGACATGCTTCTTCTTCCATGGCGTGTGCAAATTCCTCATGCTGCGTGACCAAGTCGTCGATGCCATAGCCAGCCTTACGAAGCTTTTGCAAGTAGCACACACAGCTGGTTGTGGACACTGTAGAAAGTCAACAATATACAAGTCTCCTCTCCTAAAGCCTTGAAGACTTTGGAATTGTCGACTTCCATAATCACAACACAGCGATACTTGCCAAAGATAACTACCATATCAAGATCACAAAGCATTGAGGCTGACATGAGGTTATATCCTAAAGACTCAACAAGCATGACTTTGTCCATGTGCATGTCCTTAGAGATAGCAACCTTACCAAGTCCCAATACGACTTTTGCCTTTGTCGGCCAAAGATGATATGCTTGAGATGTGGCGGTGATAAGGAGCATCCATCAATAGATTCTTGTCACCGGTCATGTGATTTGTACATCCACTATCGAGAACCCACTCGGTGGCTTTGGGTTGATCATCCTGCGGATGAATTAGTACAACTTACGATCTCATATACTTCATCGGTGAAGAATATGATATCAAGTTCATCGAGATGAATTTCATCGATCGGTATTGAGATAAGCGGTATGAGGGCGTGTGAAATGAAAGTTCATTTCATCATGATTAACTGCGTCCTTCGAGCAATTTTGTCGGGCCCCGACAAATTCTTGAGCGTTGAGGCACGTGCGGAGACTGACCCTGCCGGAAGAGATTAGTTCTTTTCTTCACCACCCACATCTGAAGGGGTGGCAAAGAGTTCATCATTCTGAGCACCATCGAGAATGGTGGCATAGAGGCCAAACCATTTCGTTTCACATAAGAGGGTTAGGGTAAGCATATGAATAAGCGGATAAATTCTTGAGGACTTATGAACATATTGGTTTGAAGAATAATGCACATATTCATAGCCCTTAGCTCTACCTGCGAAGCGAGTTATTATACGATGATAATCATATGAGGACTTTGATCCTTTTGAGAATTTGATCCTCGTGAGAATTTGGTCCGTATGAGGACTTGGATCCATATGAAGAATTTGGTCCATATGAAGAATTTGATCAGGGGTTCCTATTCTTCTGAGATGGTGTCATGAGGACATTCATCGAAGACTTTCAAGGCACTTCTTAGGAACCAGATTTTCTTCATAGGGGACCGTTCTGCGATTAGTGCCAACATACCTAGCAAATACTTCACCATATATCATATTCTTCACGATGAAGTATATGAGATAGTAAGTTAATACTAATTCATCATGGGATGATCAACCCAAAACCCTGAGTGGGTTCTCGATAGTGGATGTAAAAATCACATATTTGGTGATAAGAATCTATTGATGGATGCTCCCTTATCACCGTCATCTGAAACATATCATCTTCTTTGACAAAGGCAAAAGTCAGGTATTGGGTCTTGGTAAGGTTGCTATCTCTAAGGACATGCACATGGACAAAGTCATGCTTGTTGAGTCCTTAGGATATAACCTCATGTCGATCTCAATGCTTTGTGATCTTGATATGGTTGTTATCTTTGGCAAATGTCGTTGTGTTGTGATTATGGGCGACAATTCCAAAGTCTTGAAGGCTTTAGGAGAGAGACTTGTACATTGTTGACTTTCCACGGACCACAACCAGCCGTGTGTCTACTTGCAAAAGCTTGGAAGAGCTGGCTATGGCATCGGCGACTTAGTCACGAGGCATGAGGAATTTGCACAAGCTTGCAAAGAAGAAGCATGTCATTGGCATCGAGAATGTCAAATTCCTCAAGGATCACTTATGCGAAGCTGTGAAGCTGGAAAAATGACCAAGGCCAAGCATCCAGAAGTATCATGACCACTACTCGTCCCTTGAATTGCTTCACATGGACCTCTTTGGTCCCAATCATTATTCAGTGTCGTTAATGATGCATCTCTATATGGCTTTGTTATTGTTGATGATTACTCTCGATACACATGGGTACACATTGTTACTTACAAAAATCAAGTGCAGGAAGTCTTCAAGCGATTTTCCTCGAGGGCTTCAACTAACTTTGGTGTGAAGATCAAGCACATCAGGGGTGACAATGGAACTGAGTTCAAGAATTCGGTCTTGATGACTATCTTGATGAACTTGGTATTACTCATGAGTTATCTGCTCCTTATACTCCTCGACAAAATGGCGTCGTGGGCGCAAAACAGAACTCTGGTCGAGATGGCTGCACTATGCTTGATGAATACAAAGCGCCTAGTCGTTTCTGGATTGAAGCAATGGACACTGCGTGCCACGTCATCAGCAGTATATCTTCACAAATTCTTCAAGAAGACTGCCTATGAACTCCTCGACGACAAGAAACCTAATGTAAGTTATTTCAAAGTCTTGATTGCTAAATGCTAGATTAGAGATCCTCATCACAACTCTAAATTTGCACGAAAGCACATGAAGGTTTATGCTTGAATTCTGGAAAGGACTCGCACACCTCAGAGTCTTCAACATCACTCTACACATCCTAACACTTATGCGAAATTGATGACTTAGATGTGCAACACATGAAAAAGCGTTTTCTTCAATCAATGAAGAATTACACTCTTAGTGTGAAGAAATTAATGAAGAATTTGATTCTCAGAACCCTCGACAATTATCGCGGTGTCTGAAATCATCTTTCTTATCTGATTGGGTCACGCCACCACCAAAGTTGAAAATCTTCAATTTGAGTTTTTCCTCAGTTTTGAAATTCTTCAGTTTTCAAATTCTTCAACTTTGCAAAATCTTCACTGTTTCCGTCGTCTTTCTTCATTTATATATATATATATATATATATATATATATATATATATATATATATATATATATATATATATAGGACAAATGTTTCCTACAAATTGGTAGTTACCACCACTTGCGTTTTTATGTTGTATGTAGTATCTTTCGGAACCGGAAGGTATATCGTGTAGTATGTATATAAACAATGATTAGGTAGTATATATAAAAATTTTAGGTAGTATGTATCATTTTTTAGTATGCTCTTTTTCCGTTTAAAATATATTATTTCCAAAATAAACAAAACTATGGGCTCATATGCAATTTTTTCATGTAACTTGTTTTAAATATCTTAGATATAGTATATAAACATATTTAAAATAATAAAATAGTATATAAGTACCACATGCTTAGTATATAGACATGGGGAAGTAACTACCAAAGGGTAGGTAATTTTATATATATATATATATATATATATATATATATATATATATATATATATATATATATATATATATATATATATATATATATATATATATATATATATATATATATGGTTTATTCCTCTACAGCATTCACTTATATTATTTCTTCGTAGCTTTTTCTTCAAGTGAATTGATGGACCCTTCCCTTATGCTATACTCAACCCAATCCATTCACAAATTCTTCATTGCGTTCTATTTTGATTGTTCAAAAATCTTCCATTGTCCTTGACAGCTGAAGAAATTCGAAACTTTAAAACCGATCTTATCCAAACCTTTTTTGCCCTCAAACCGTTCCGCATCCCGATGCATTATTCTATTCACCCGGTTGATCTCCCTATTGGTGACACATGTGGAAGAAATGGTCAAAGGGGCATTTGTTAAATCTTGGCCGTTTTTCCACCGGTCTATAAATACCCTCCCCTTCCTCACTTCTTTTACTCTGCTGACCTCTCTCTCCCGCTCCCAAAACCCCTAAACCCCCTTCCCATTCGCCGGTGAGGAAAAGCTTCCTTTCCTTCCCGCCCGGGTACTTTCCGCCGACCAGCAAAATCTTCACTCCGCCTTGGTAGCTGTCTTCCCCGGAATTAGAAGGCGTGGAAGATCTGAGCAGACGAACTTAACTGTTCTTTCCTTCCGTTTCTTCCTTGGTAATTAAAGTTACTTTTATTACTGGCTTTGATTCTCAAATCTTCTTGAAAATCTTCAAAGGTGTTTATTCTTCAAATCTTCACACATATAACACCTCAAATCTCTTGATTTGTTTCTCTAAGCAATGATTTTCTTCAAGATTCCTCAATTGTGTGGATCCTCGGTCTATACAATTTGGAACCTAAGACAAGAAGCGGCAGTGAAATTCCTCAAGGCTCATCTGGTCAAAATCCTCAAAACCTGTTCTTTTTGAAAAACCTTACGGAAGCATATGACCCTCCAAATTCCCTGCCTTTATACTCATTCCGGTACAAATGTCCTTCTTGAATCCCTAGGTTCTCATCAACTTAACTCATTTGCAGCGTTCCTGAAGAAAAACCATACTTCTTGAGAGAACTCCATTGTTCAAATTCCTCAAGGAAAAGAACATGGCGGGGAATTGAAACCCACGGAAAGGAGGAAAAGAAACACGAGGGTTATATTGCGTTTGAAATCCCGAAAATCTATCTTTGACTCTTTTGCCCGGATGGAAAACAAAATCAAGCAAAATTAATTCCAGGAAAGATTGAGCGGAGATGGAGCGCGGAATGGAGGGAATATAGATATGTAACTCTAAGTACATGAAGAAATTAAGCTCTTAATCCTCCATGCCCAAAACTCCTTTGGCCCTTTGGAAGGCGATCCCAAAGCATCAAGCGGGTGAGGACTTTTTGTAACATCCCAAATTTTGGAATGTTAATATAATTAATTGAATTGTTTGTTTGTTTGCAGTGAATTAAACTTGAGTGAAATTTGAACCTTTTAAAACTTTTGAATGAGAGGAATAAAATGACTTTCCCTTCTCCGGAAATTCAAATTCATCCTATTAAAATCAATGGAGAAGATGACATGACCTTCAACTATAAAGAATTTGAGCGGAGTTTTGCAATTTAATTCTTTCAAATATTTACTTCTTCTCTATTTTTCTTCCCAAAATACCCGAAAAATAAATTCTTGCAAGCAAGAAAAAGGGAGGAAAATGACCCTCAAAATCGGGGCACTTTTGAAAATATTTGAGCCAAGAAAAACCAAAGTTTTTATTTAAAAATTATTTGCAAAAAAAATAAAGCCTTTAGGGATTTTCTGAAAAACATTTTTTAAGTTTTATTTTGGCTGGAATAATGCTCATCATCTATATTTTATTTTTTGATAATTTTAGTATATAAAACTCTTGATTCGAATTGATTTGATTCCCTTTTTTTTGTTTTAGTTTCCTAATTTTAAAAATAGGAATGGAATCGTTTTATTAGGAAAAACCTGCCCATTAAGTACTTTCTATTCTAGCCCAACAAGAATCATCTCCTTCCTCTGTTTCCTCTCCGTTAAGAAGCTTTCCCGTCCATGGAGGGAAATCTCCACCTTCGATCTCCCTCGTCTTTCCAAGCCCTCCGAGACCGCCTATAAACCCCTCCCTCTCCTCGTTCCATTTTATCCCCCCCCCTCCTGCCCGTAGCCTTCTGCCACCGTCCTCCTTTTCCTGCCTGCTACGGCTCTCCGAACCTCCCTGCCCAGCGCCACCTCCCCAGCGCCGACCCCTCCTCCCCACCCCCACCCTCGGCCCGCCCCCTGGAACAGCCCTCCCACATGGTCCCTTCCTCCATCTCTGCCTCACGTACAGGTAACTCCGTTTTCGTTTTCAGATTTATTTCCGTAAAGATTTAGTTCCGTTCTTGTTTAGCCTATAACTTTTGATCTAGAAGTCCAATGATGCTGATTCTTTTGCGTTAGATCACAATTTTCTTTTGTTTAAAATATATAATTTGTCTATGTTTGGATTTATAAAAATTGAGTTAGATCAGATTTTAATTAAACTTGTTTTGCTTATTCGGGAGTTTAAAAATAGGTTTTAATAATTCTTTTTGCTCCTGGTCTCTAGGACCTTTGTTTATCCAGTAGTATTTAGTATTTTATTTTCAGGTTAATTTAAATTAGGTTTTAGCAAAACAGTACTGTTTCAATATTAGTTCTGTTTTGCTTTTTATTTTTGTTTTTATTAGTTTTAAATTATTTCTTTTTGTCACTTTTGACAAAATTAGTTGTGTTCTGTTAGACAACAGGAGAAAATTTATTTTTTTTTTTTAAAAAAATTCCTTATTTTTGAAACCCTATAGGTCATAGTTAGAGTTTTATAAAAGCTTTTATTTGTTTCTTTTGCAAATAAAATTTTATGGAAAAAAATACTTTCTGTTAAATTAGTTATTTTACATTTTATTTTCTGTTAATTTATTAGTTTAGTATTTTAATTGTTGTTAAGTTTTACTTACGGCAAAACTATATTAGATGTTTGTAGCAAAGTCATAGATCTTATTAGTATTTTTCTTTTGTTTTATTTGAAGTTTCTTTTGATTTTGTTTGAGTTTTTTATCGATTTTCCTTGCTGTTTTGATTGTTATTTGGTGCTAAAATTTTTGCTAGGATGTTTGCTTATGTGAATGCTATGTTTGACTATATAGATTTTCAGGGTGGCGATTAGTTCTAAAATTTCCATTATCTTCATCAAGTATTACGGCAAGTTCACT